>MU780700.1:69195-93688 GCA_026770625.1 Nicotiana glauca
CCATCTCCCTCTCTAGAAATATCTAAAAATGTGCTCAAAATAGTCTAAAATGGGTGTTTTAACGGAATAGGTTCATGCTTCAAAATAAGAAAATAGCAGTCCCGACACATATATATACTGTCGCATATGCGACCGTATAATGATTCTCTAGTATGCAAATGGGCTGCATAATTGGCCTCAACCCCTGGTATTTTTCTACCATGGTCTGCGACCAGTTTGCGGTCCGCAGACCTGTTCTGCGACTGCAGAACTCCCACATACAAATCTCAAAGGCGAATATGCATCAAAGTGCAGCCCACGAAATAGTTTTGCAATTGCATAATAGGCAGCAAAAATGGCATCAAAATTGGCCAAAAAGGCTGCCACACTCTGCGGCCACTCTGCGGACTGTAGAGTGATTATGCGGTCATATAATGGGCCGTAGAAATGCACACTTTTGTGAAACTTTTTCCTTTAACTTCTTAATGCACAGTTCAATCCAAAAAGTATGAATCGCGATAATATCTAACATATAATCCTTGCTTGGCACCACGAAATTTCAGGTTTAGGAAGAATTTTATGGGGCTGTACATTCCTTACCATGTGTTTAAGTTGACTAAGGCTCTTGAAGCAAGCACCTCGAGTTTGGTATCAGAGACTGAGCTCATTTCTGATTGATCTTGGATTCTCAAGAGGTAAGATTGTGTCTTGACCTAAAATCTCACTCGAGCCGTGATGACGCCTAAAACCACCTACTAGGCAAGCCAACAACCAATAAGCTAAAATAAACTACAACAATAGTATAAAATAGTATCAATAACGGAACAACATAAATAACTGAAGTCAATAGAAATAATACAACTAAAAACCATCACACGATTGATGTGCCGGAGAATTTCGGCATGTTTCAATACTAATTGCTTAGCTTTTAGCTTGTTTTGACTGCAATCATCTCCTTATGTAATTTTAGTGTTTCTGCAGTACATGAGGTTTAAAGACCCAAAAGCATGGAAACGAAAGCATAAAGACAAGAAAAGAGCAAATGTAGCCCAAATATGGATATGCGATGGATTATGCGATCGCAAACCCCATATGTGATCCGCATAACTGTACAGAGGATAGCAATTTAAAACAGAAAGTTAGCCAGAATCTAGTGCAAGAAATGCGGTTCAGAATACGACCGCATAACAGGTTTGTTGACCGTATTATGGACCGCAAACTCACGAAGAGAAGTGATGATAATGGAAAATGCGACGTGAAATGCTTTCACATATCTAGAATGTGAACCGCAAATCCAAAATGCGATGATGGCCAGGAAATTAGGGTTACAATTTGCGATGGCGTGGTCAAGAATGCGGACTGCATGTCTCATTTACGAAAGAAATACGGTCGCACACTTGACCAAAAAGGGCATTTTTGTCTATTTTCTGTCTCGACTTTTGGCCCTCTATAAATAGATTTATGATGGTTTTGTGGGCGCTGACCTGTTAGAAGATAAACTACAGTACAAGGCCTAAACATTCTTCATTTTTGAAGCTTTTGAGTTCAAGAATCTGTCACTTTCTAAGCTTTATGGTATTAAATCTTATTGTCATTTTGTATTCTAGTATGAGTAGCTAACTCTAAATACTAAGGTTGTGAACCCTAAATGGGTGTATTGTTAATGGGTTTTTACCATTGAATATATCTATGATGGTTGGTTGATGTTCATTTAATTCTCATTCTTCATGTATTGTTGGTGGCTGCAAACACTAATAAGTGCCATTAAATTCTTACTTTGCTTGGAAAAGTGAGTTAGAATTTGGTAGGAGTAAATCTCAAAGACTCAAGGTGTAAATCCTTGTTTAATATAATCGCTTAGGAATAAGTGAGTTTTGTTTGGCATGTATTGATCATTCTTAATTGCAACTCTTTTATATTTGGAAAAATCATAAAGAGTAAATACTACCCAACCATTGGAAAATATTGGGTAGTCATTTAGAAATCATTTGCACATAAAAAGGAACCTTTCATTAGAAATATATCACATTAACACCGGTAGCAATACATTTCATTGAAGGGTACACAACCTTCGTTTCTTTAATCCAATTAATTACATTCTACTTCGCAAACATTAGTTATTCCTTCAAATCATAATTTCACCATACTCTTGTTACAATTAATCAAATAAAATTAAGATTGAAGTCAAGTGATACACTAATCAAGTAGCTTTTCACATCTATTCCCTGTGGGATTCGACCCCAACCTTGGTGGGTTATTATATTTGACACCGACCGCGTTACACTATTTGTTAAAGTGTAATTTGAGCGTATCAAATTTTGGCGCCGTTGCCGGAGAATACGGTTTTGAAATTACTAATTTGTGTGTACTTCACTTTACATCTTATTTTATTCCATCACACTTTGCTTACTTTTCTTAGTGTTGATAGGAAAACATAGCCGAATATGAAGACGATATTGAGGAGGAAATGCAAGACGAAAATTCTTTTGCGGACATAGAGGAGTATATTGAGGACACAAATGCTATTGTGCCTCCGGTTGTTGGTGCTGCAACGTTCAAGGTGGAACATGGTCTAATACTTATGCTCAAAGGGGAGGTTTTTTCAGGAATTCTAGCGATGATGATCCAACACAATATCTTAGAAACTTCTTGGGTGTGTGTGCAATGCACAAGTAGAACAACGTCCCTGCCGATACCTTAAGGTTGAGGTGTTTCAAATACTCACGAGCTGGAGACGCAAGGAAATGGCTTCAGAATTTGCCCCCAAACTCTATTCATTCTTGGCCCGAACTAGTCCGAGCATTCTTGGCAAAATGGTTCCCGCAGAGTAAGAAGTCCGAGCTACGGGATAAAATTTTCTTCTTCAAGAAGGTACCTGGAAAGCACTTACATGAGGCATGGGATTGGTTTAAATTATATTTGGTGAGATCTCCCAATCATGGTTTTCCGGATTCCATATTGGTAGAAAAAATTTACATGGGCTTAGATCCGATGAATCAGTTGATAGCCAAGAATGCCGCCGACGGATCTTTTATGGACAAGACCTTCACAAGGATCACACAAATCATTGACAAGATGTCACAACACTATCAAGCTTAGCATTCTGAGGATACCTCAGGTGGGATTGCATATGGGTCTCCTTCCTTGACCAACCTAATTAAGGACAATCACGAGAGAGATCAACTGATCGCGGGCTTGCCACAAATGTAAATGTGTTGACAAAAATGTTCACGGAAAGCCAAACAAAGAAGGTGAATGTGATGGAAGATGTGCAAACCATCTCCAATGAAGAGTTTGAAGAAGTGAACTACACCAACAACCCTTAAGGATGGTATCAAAAGACGAAATTACCAGGGTCAGGGACAACCGAGTCAATAGAGGCCTAACCCGCAAGGGTAAGGAAACCAACAATGGAGAAATGACCATGGTGGCTCAAACCAGGGGAACTGGAACAACAACAAAAATCTTTCTAACCGGAGTTCAAACCCTTATGTTCCTCCAAAGGGTCAATACTCAAATCAAGGTTCTTCTAGTGAATCTAAGTTGGAAAGTATGCTTGAGCGAGTGTTGAAAAATCAAGAAAAATCTTATACTTCTATTAGGAACATGACCGAGATTGTTGGATCTCATACCGCCTCCATCCAAAAATCGAAGATGCAAATGAGAGACCTTTCTAGAGAGCAAAATCAAAACAAAAGGGAATGCTCCCTAGTGACACAATTGCAAATCCAAGGGGTAGTGGGAGTGGCCCAACTTCTCACATCATGGCAATCACTACTAGGAGTAGGAAGGTGCTACACGGAGAGGGTGCACAAACGGTTGAAGTAGAAGAGTCCAAACAAGGGGTTGAGGTTGAAGAGCCAAGTGTTGTCTAGGTTGAAAAGATTCCAGAGGAGTTACAAGTGCAAAAAGAGAACAGGGAAGAGGCGAAGGAAAAGGTAAAAGAGACACCAACACCCTCCCACCTATTCCTAGACCTCCTCATCCATTTCCTCAAAGGTTGATGATAGAAAACTTGAAAAATTTTACGATATTCTCAAGCAATTATCAGTGAATATTCCATTTGTGGAAGCTTTTCAAGAGATGCCGGGGTTTGCTAAATATTTAAAAGATTTGATCACCAAGAAGATAAACTATAGTACAAGGCCTGAACATTCTTCATTTTGGAAGCTTTTGAGTTCAAGAATCTGTCACTTTGTAAGCTTTATGGTGTTAAATTTTATTGTCATTTTGTATTCTAGTATGAGTAGCTAACTCTAAATACTAAGATTGTGAACCCTAAATGTGTGTATTGTTAATGGGTGTTTACCATTGAATATATCTATGATGGTTGGTTGATGTTCATTTAGTTCTCATTCTTCATGTATTGTTGGTGGTTGCAAACACTAATAAGTGTCATTAAATTCTTGCTTTGCTTGGGAAAGTGAGCTAGAATTTTGTAGGAGTAAATCTCAAAGACTCAAGGTGTAAATCCTTGTTTAATAGAATTGCTTAGGAATAAGTGGGTTTTATTTGGCATGTATTGATCGTTCTTAATTGCAACTCTTTTATATTTGGAAAAATCATAAAGAGCAAATACTACCAACCATTGGAAAATATTGGGTAGTCATTTAGAAATTATTTGCACATAAAAAAGAACCTTTCATTAGAAATATATCACATTAACAGCGGTAGCAATACATTTCATTGAAGGGGATACAACCTTGGTTTCTTTAATAAAATTAATTACATTCTACATCGCAAACATTAGTTATTCCTTCAAATCACAATTGTGACATACTCTTGTTACAATTAATCAAATAAAATTAATATTGAAGTCAAGTGATACACTAATCAAGTAGCTTTTCACACCTATTTCCTGTGGGATTCGACCCCAACCTTGTTGGACTATTATATTTGACACCGGCCGGCTTACACTATTTGTTAAAGTGTAATTGAGCGTATCAATGATCTAGTATCATCGAGTACATGAGCTTTACAAAATTTAAATATAGAGTCTGAACAAAAGTACAATATTGTCTGAAAAATTAAATAGTAATAGTATGAACTACGAAAAAAAGGGGACTTCAAGGTGTGCGAAAGAAACAACAGTTACCTTTAAATCTCTAACATGTACAAATGCCACTCTTTAGCAATCACCACTCTCGAAAAAACCTGGATCTACACATAAAGTTCAGAGTGTAGTATGAATATAACCGACCTTATGTACTCAATAAGTAACAAGCCTAACCTAGGATGAAAGTAGTGGAAAGATTGGCAAGGTACAATATTCATTTTCAGTAGCCAAAAACATCAATAACAGTCCAACAACGGTAAAAGAACTGTAGCTCAAGAAATATCAAACTCAACCTTTTCACAAAGAGAAGAGAAATATGCACGATTTATAACTATATTCTTCAAGGCATCAATTATGCCACAAAAATACCTAAACTTAGATTAGCAATTTAATCTACACTTCCAATCTTTAAACATCAAATAGATACATCAAGTACCAGTTAGCATGAGAAAGATCCAACCCAATGCATTATGACAAATTTACATGCCAAAGTGAATGATATCGCAGTTTAATCATCACGCATACCAAATCTCACCACATGTATAGTGCCTGGCATGTGTACCCCTCAATCATCTCACACAACAACACTCATTATTGTACAGTGTACATGTGTCTGACATAAATCCCTCTCCAAGCACATCACATATGCCTACACCCACAGGTTATTTCAGATCCTAGCCCAAGTTCTAATCGAATGTAAGTCAGCAATTAGTAGAGCTTAGCCCAATATAGGGCCTGACACACACGTCAGCTCACTATCAAAACTACTCAGCCTAATATTGGTCTTGGCGTACGCGTCACCTTAATATCAAATGTATGAGACTTGTTGGTGAGTTATTGGACATTCGGAGAGTGTCGATTACTGTACAAATGGAGTTAACTTCATGCATTAAGATTTTACACTAATAAACATGGTATTTGGAAATTGATTCAGAATTAGGTCATTGTTATGTACAGACCATACATCATGTATGAGTATTTAAGCACACACAATGCTTGGTTCATGTCTCTTTATGTGTGGAGTTGGTGCAAGTTGTATTTGCTTGGCTTACTTAGCTAGTTAGGCTAGTTGACATCACTACTTGGTAGGATTTTGGGTCTTGACAAGTTGGTGTTAGAGCTCTAGGTTCATAGGTTATACGAGTTATGAACAAGTGTCTAGTAGAGATTTATGGATCAGTATGATAACATCCATACTTATCTTTCAGAGGATACATGACATTTACGAAACTTTCTTTCCTTCTTTCCTTATCATGCGATGTTGTTTTAGCTTGAAGCCCAAATCCCCAATTCATTTCTCTTTAATTCGTGTGGGATGTTGAGTACTTGGACTCAGATGTGTATCTACTACTTTTGATGATGCGAATGGACAGTGATGGGCTATGGAGTCTTGATTATCATCTCGATATGTAGTCTAATCTTAGATGCGAATGTGTTGGTAGATTTTTCAATTGTTCATTTATGGGATGAAAGGGATTCTTGTATCTTGTCAATGAGTATGTACTCATGAGAATTAATTGATTGCATAGAGGTTGTGATAATGGTAGGGTCACAGAGAGATGTTGGTTGGAGGCTAAGTAGGTGGGTTATCTGTTTCGGGAAGGTGTGAGCTTATGTATTCCTTATGAGGTTTCTATGAAGACCTTTCCTTCTATCAAATGGGATGTATACTCTATGATTAGACTTTGTTTCACCTGATGAGGTGCACACGATTATCACCAGGACGAGTATTTACTTGGCGGATGATTCAAAAGGTGTGATGACTATTACTGCATGAGCCTACGAGGAGAAATTGGATTGCAGTGCAAGATCATGGCAGTTACAAAAGAAGAGTATAGTTGATTAGTAAATAACGTGTTTTGTTACTTCGATTAAAGTGGGTGAGTAATCCATTGATAATTAGGTCATGTGGGCCTGTGTTGTTATAGTTCCTTGACTAGGATGTGCTTATGGATTAGTTATGGCATGAAGATGATGACTTCGATGATGACTCGAACAAGTAAATTTTTAAATGTATAATGTACTATACTTTATGGTTTTATAGTTATCTTAATATGATACAATGATATTCATTGTGGATGTGGTGTGCAAGAAAACAAAATTGCTTGGTTGCTTCTTTTTGAATATTTATATGCATGTGGAGCACAAATCGTTTAGCGCATATCGGCTGTGCATTGGAGATTAGAGCAAGGTGAATGACTCTCGAAGGTTCTAATGGGTTCAATATTGGATTCCCATATTTATGTATGGCTAATATATGTGATTTGCATTGATTGGTGTTGAGATTTACGTTATTTCTATATCATTATTGAATCTACATTGTGATATTAGAGAGATGAAAGAAACAACTCAAATTTATTAAATGGTTCCCCAGTGTAGGCACTTTCAGGTTGAGGTACTTTAGGATTTGGCAGTCTGAATGACTTGGGAGAGTTAGGGGGGTCAGCTCTGATAGCTTTGTCATGTGCAGATAGGTTTCGCAGAATTCATGATGGTTTTGACCACGGTTCGAAGTTGATGTCTTCTGCAGGCATAAAAAATTGTTGTGTGTTGGGTTGTACTCTTAGATTGATTTAAGTGCAAGGTTATTGGTTGATGTAGTGTCTATCCTACTTTTGATTTAAAGTTTATTATGACGTTTTCATATTTTTGTATGATAGCATGATCTATGTGGTGCACCTATGGGATTTAGATTATATGGATAAGGTTGCGCTTCAGTTTTGGAAGGAAAGACGAGTTCTAGATAGCAAGGGAGATTTCATATACTTAGAAGGATGCTAGAACTATATTGTATCACTGAGAAGGGTGTGTGTTGTTGAAGGCACATTTTAATTATTGGATGCTTGACTAGAATTATGTTAATCGTATGGTCGGTGACTGTTTATGTTCAAATTTTGACATATGGCATAGAAGATTTATAGGAATACTTCTCATAAAGATATTGTGCTTAAGTGATGTAGCAATCATTTGAGTGGGAGAGTTGAAGATTAGACATAAATATTCTTATATTCTTGACGTTTAGAGGCTAGGTGTTCTTAGAGGTAGACTATTTCTTGGTTGCGGACCGTGAAGATGTTTTAAGGGTTATACAGTTGACCGTATGTGTTATGGATAGGTCCCTATAGACCTTTGAAGGGTTATTTACCTATTTTGGGGTGATCATAATTGAATTGGGGGCCCATTGATAGCCCTAATGAGGGTGTGTACACTATATTGGATCATGTTTGTTTACTCAGCACAACAATTGATGGAGGTGTGTCATCTGGTAGAGTTGATCTTATTCATGCCATGATATGTTCCATGTGCTGCTCTCTTGTGCAACGATGGATTGCGAGACTACTTGAATATTCACACGTGTGATGTGGTTATATGTATGCCTTGTGGAGAGATTTGAGAGAGATAGCTCTTGGGATGTTGTGTTGCTTATTGTACCTTAATCGTGTTTTTTCTATCTGTGGAATATGGTGCTATCCGTTTATCCATAGTTATAGTCATGCACTTTACATGCTTGTTGTTGATACACATGTGATTTTTATTGTGAGAATTACACTTCGGTGGGCATTCCATGTGGATCAATTTATTTGGATCAGGCTAGGCACTATAGTAGAGTTATGATAGGATATGATCATTTGTGCTTATTTCGTACGTTTTGCTTCTCCGTTGTGGGATGGATTCATAGAATTGTGCCTTGTTAGTCTTATTTTACGAGCTTGTTGGATAGTTCTCTTATTTGGTTCTCCTTCTATTCTTGATCGTATTCGAGTTATTTCTTGTGGGGTGCACGAATTGTGTCATATATGGCTAGACAACATTAAAGTGGCATGTCGATTGAGCAACTTGTACTGCGAGAGATGAGGTTATTGTACTTTGAATTAGTGAAATCGAATTTGTGATAAGGTTTGTTCTAAGGAATGTCATTAGTCAGCTTATTTTTGTCAGGTGAGAGAACTGATTCGGTGAGAGATTATCAGTTTCTACATGTTTCTTGTATCTAATATAGAGTATATCACCGGTAACGAATTTAGTAATGAGCAACTATTATAGTCGCAAGTTATTGCTATGAGTACATGAATTATGTGGTACATTGTGTGGTTAGATATTGTAGTCTAGTTGAGATTGATAAAGTGTATTTATGCGAGAATTGAATCTTATAAGAAATTTCAGATGTTGAAAATTTGTTCTAATGTTCTTATGTGGATCATGGAAACGTGAGATCGCCTAGGGGTACATGTATGATGAGTTTGTACAGTGATTGGATGACTTTAGAATGACTTTTGGCACGTTCAAAAATAGCCATATATTTAAGTGGGCAGAATATAACGACCCAACTAGCTATTTTAAGCATTAGCATTATGTTTAGTTATTTTAAGCATTCGCATTATGTTCTGATATATTATGACTTGTATGCATGGTTAGTTTTGATCTTTGAATGGGTCGGGATGGATTTGATAGTATCATTCTCAATCTGAAATCTTTAAGTTAGAAGAGTTTATCAAGGTTTGATTTTTAAGTAAATGACCTTAGATTGGCGCTTTGATGATTCCAATAGGCCCGTATGGTAATTTTGGTCATAGGAACATGTTCTGATTTGAATTTTGATGTTCCTAAAAGGTTTTGGTTCTAATTGTCGAAAGTTGGCAATTTGAAAAATTAAAAATTTCATTGTTTTGATCGGGAGTTGAATTTTGTGTTATCGAACTCCTATTGTGATTTTGCGTCCTTGTATATGAACGTTTGGTTGATTGGAACTTGTGTGCAAAATTTAGTTGTGATCTGAAAAGTCTAAGTATGATTTGGACGCGTTCGGCGAAGTTTGAAGATTTGAAAGTTAAGTGAATAATCTTGATCTTAAATTCTTGGTTTTGCTGTTATTTGTGATGTTTTGAGCTTTTGGATAAGTTTAGATAATGTATTTGGACTTGTGGTATGATTGGACGGGAGGGGCGGGGGGAGGCTTGAGTGTGATTTGGGTTCAGACCATTTTAGTGTTGTTTGAACAGCTCGGTTATAGCAGGTATCAATGTGCTTCGAGATCGCGAAATGTATTTTTTGTTATGGGTCTGTTGCTCTTAACATTAAAATCAAGAATCGATGATCAAATCATGCTCTTAACTTTCAAATATTCCAACTTTGATGAGCATGTCCGAACCACACTCAGACATTTCGGATCACAACCAGACTTTGCATAGTAGTTCCAATCAAGTAAATGAACCCTTCCAAGATCTAAAAACCATAATAGTAGTCTGATAACCGAAGCCAACTCCCGATCAAACCTATGAACTCTCCAATTTTTTAAATTGCCAACTTTCGATGAATAGAGTCACAACATTCTAGGAACCTCCAAATCAAAATACTAATATACGCCCAAGGCTAAAATCACTATACAAACCTAGTGATACCATCCAATCCTGATTCCGATGCTATTTATTCAAAAGTCAAACGTTGGTTAGTTCTTCCAAGTTTAAGCTTCCTAATTCATAATTATTCTTCCAAATTAATCCCGAACCTCTCGAAAATCATAACCAATCATATACCCAAGTCATAATATATTATATGAAGTTACTCAAAGTCTCGAATCATAGAAAATATCATAGCTCAAAACGACCGATTTAGTCGTTACACCTTATTTCCGCTTCAATTATCCGAGCGGAACTGCTTGCCTTATAAAATAAATTACAGCTAGCTAAGGATTTGAACAACACATCTTTGCAGATTGAATTTGACTCAAAAATATTGTGTTCTATGCAATGGAATAACTGATGAATACTCACATATCCTTACTGAATGTAAGTCCTTAATGGATAATTTTGGAGGGCCACACGTGCAATATATCTTCGGAGAAGCCTGTTCTGTGGCAGATATTTTGTCTAAATATGGTCGTAATAACAATGCTAAAACAATATTCCTGCGCTTCTTCACCGCCTTCTTTTATATTTGACCATTATTCTAATGATCCTTTAAATCAGGTACTAAGGAGAAGGGTAACATCTTGTAACAGCTAGTTATATATATTAAAATATCCTCTTTAGAGAAAAGAAAAAAATAATTTTTTTTATTTCCTCCGTTTCAAGAAGTTTGACACCATTTCCTTATAGTATGTATAAAAATATTGACACCTTTTAATATTTCGTTAATAAGAAGTATTTATAGCCACAAAAATGCTATGATTGATTAATGACCACAAATTTCAAAAGCTTTATAGTCACAAAAAAAAGTATAGCTTATTTAAGGCCACATGTCTTAAAAGTTTTCCCTTCTTTATTAAAGTTAGTGTTAAGTCAAACTAGGACAATCTCTTAGAAACACAAAGTACTCCCCCTAGTCTACTTTAATTATTTTTTTTTTATGTTTTCACACGTTAAGAAATTCACTTTTTCACATTAATTAATAATGAAGTTAACCGTATTAACCTTAATTTATTCATTGAAAATATAATAAATATTCCTAGGCTCTTTACTCTAAGAGCAACTTCAAAAAAAAGTTAACTCCATGATATCTGAAAAAACTATATATCATTGACCAGAGGGAGTATAATTAATTAATCTCGACGATTGTACTTATTGAGCTTTCCATTTAAGTTTTTCGGCATTGATTATATGATTAAGATGTTTGTTCTTTCAATCATCTCGATTTATGTTTGGTTCTAGGTTGATTTTTGCATCAAAGTAGGTTCTTCAATTTGCCGAAACAATGAGTTCATATCACTCATTTCTTTGTGTATTCTTGATTAAACGTTCAAATCTTATTATTTCTAAATAGGCAGCGATGTCGAGATTATTTGCCCGTTAAACGGTATAGATAAATTTATACGTGATTTCTAGAAAAGTGAATTAATTTGATCTTGAAATAATAGGAGAATTGAATAAATATGCGATACTTAGCCTTGGGATTAAGATGAAATAGCAGAAATAGTAGTTCCAGGAACACCAGTAATAAAATCAATAATAAAAATTGCTAGAAAATTCGTGTCCTTTACCATGAAAATGTAGCTCACTATTTTTAGTTGCACCTAGGGAACATGGTCCTAGGATCATGCTTTAATGTCAATTATGAGGACCATTGAAAAATGTGTAACGGCGGACATGAATAGTAAATTCTTTATAACGGACAGTGTACTAAATGTTGTAGAATACTCTTTATTAAATTTTACCAGGCGGTAGTCATTTATTTCATCTTTATGAGCACCCTTTTCCCGTAACAAACGCAACATTTGTCTTCGGTTTTAGCTATCCTCCACCTTCGACTCCACGTGTCATTCCATTATCGAATCACTTAACATAACATATTTTACCCTATACAAATAGTACCCCTGATTTCCGATGACATAACTTTATGTCATCGGGAAGTTGGTAAAAATATTATTTTTGGCGGGCACTAACCCCTTCTGAAAAGCTTCTGACGATTGATTAGACGCGCGTCTATGCGCATTCAATTCCCTGAACAGCGTCAACCCACGATTTAACACAACTTTTGCCGGCTATCGAGATAATTACGGCCACAGAATTAGCCACCTAAACTTTTACTTATACGCATCAACCTCCTTTATTCACACCTCATAATTCTCCACTTTCTCAAACTCTCTTTATTCAACTTGTACTTTATCCTTCAACCTTTTAGTTCTCTTCATAAGAGAAAAGTTTTCCTTCTTCTGTAATATAAAATGGATTTTTCTTCAACAAATCTTAGTTCCTCAAAGAACAAAAGCAACGGCGATGAAGCTGATCCTCCTACAATAAACATCATCATCCATATAAGTCTTGTCACAACTAAAGATTTCGAAGAGAAATTTCCTTCTGCTAACCTTTGTACATGGGCCGTTGGAAGATATTCTTCTTCCATCTATCCTTCCACTATTCCTATTATGAATGAAGATTGTCATTGCCAGGATTTAGACATTATTTCTCGTGATCAAGAAGAGTGGGTAACCTTTGTGAATAAGGGTTTTACGTGATTTTATAGGTATCCCTTCACTTTGGGGACGTTTTATCTAAGTGGAGAGCTTAACTTTATTATTTTAGAGTTTTGCCTCCACGACCAAGTATGCTTGGCATAGGTGAGTCTCTTCGTATGGAGGACGATTTCTTGTCTTCGGCGCCTGTACTAAGAAATGGGGGAGGATCTATCACTACCTCACGTGATGAACCTTTATTCCCCAAAGATCTTCCGTGGAGGGATAATTAACTTGAGCAAGCAAGGCCACCATGCACTGATATCCAGCATGGATGATGATGACGACTGTAGGTGGATGGAACAGTTTGTTTCAGTTGTCACCAGTGTCATCATCCCGGCCTCGGCTTCATCTTTCTCGGAATTGTGGAACTGTATCGTAAGTATATAGTTTGCTTCTACTTCTATTAAAGATCGTTCCTCGTCATTATTAAGTTTTCTTCCTTTACTTGTCTAGCAACTCGGTGTGTTCCCCATAAGATTGAGGGCTTCGACCAATGGGTTCAAACAATTTTGGACATTACTACGCCTTAAAGCTGCATATGGAAATAGTTGTCCCTAAAATATTGGCGGAAGGCCAAAAATCATAGTAAGTTCATCTCATCTCATATTTACCTTTTCTTATGAGAAAGTTGTACGATTCTTCTCTCCTATTGAATTTAGGTCTACCCCAGGGCTCAGTTGTCCTCCCCAAGGATGATGTTTTTGGTTGATCCTGTTGATGTGGCAAGGCTGCTGCATAAGGCTATTTCACAAACATGCCTCTCCGGGCCTACTCCTGGTGCGAATGCTTCTTCTAGGAGTCCCCGAGCGGAGAACAAGTAACCAAAAAGAATTCTTTCCTCCGCGGCCATGGGAAATAATAAGAGGGAAGATTGTTGCCCATGAGTCATCTTCGACAGTCGTAGTGATGAGCCCTCTACTCGGGTCGGCCATAGATATCGTGATGATTGACGATGATGGAAAAGCTAGTGAGGAAGGAGCTTCTCTACATAGAAGACGGTGACCTTCCTCAACTTAGCAGAATGCTCAATCTATTGAGTTAGTTATACTAACCAACGACGACACCTCGGTGCTTTGGGGGAGTTTGAAATGGTGGAAAATTCCAACTCCCATTTTCGGATCCCAGTTTTTGTGCCCAGTATTGTAGGGCTGAGTACCGGGTTCCTGCCTTCTTCGATTGATGAGGAACCAACAACCAGTATTACGTTTATCTCATCTGCTTTTCACCCTCCAATGCCATCAGCTTCATCTCCTTCTTCACCAACTCTTCCACTAGCAACTGCTACATCATCTCCACCAGTCGCATCTGTCTGAGAAGAGGACGTTTCTCTCCCCCAGTACCCAGTTCATAAGAATTTGGGGAAAAATTATGCTGCCCCCTCAAAAGCTCCACAAAGAAGGAGGAGGAGGGTTACTCTCTCGGTCTCTATCGGATGGAATTTGATGTCCCGACCGGTGGAACTTGCTAAATATCTGAAGCCCATGGCTTCAAAGAAATATTAGGAAAAGATACAGGCTCTATCGGGAGAGTACTTGTTGAACTATGCACCAGCCCACATTGGTATACCCTTTAGTTCCTTTGTCATTTTTTATATTTTTAATTTAGCAGTATTTTGATTTTGCCTTTCTAGTTTTGCATGCCAATTTTCTTATTTCCAAGCTCCTCCAAAATTTGATTTGGTAAAATGAGGAACTTACCTCCAAGCGAGATAAACTTTTTGCTGAGGAAACCAAAATGCTATTTGCCTTTCCGAACTAGAAGCCAAAGTTGCTGAAACTGTTGTGTTAGAGGCTCGTTTGCAGTAAAGCGAGCAAGAGGTGTATAACATTAGCCAAGAGATCACCCCATTGAGAGTTAAATTTGAAGAGGCTAGGGCTAGATGGGCTGAAGTCCATAGTGCCTTTCTTGTTGCATCCGGTCGCGAGGCCACGTCCGCTGAAAGATTGAGCAACTTAGAGGCATCCTTAAACTACAAAACTGAAGAGCTTACTACTATCGGGTTGAAATATGCCCAATTTGAGTATAAGTATAAGAAGTGCATTGAGCATAATAGAATTTTAACCTCTATTGTCCGCTAACTCAACGTCAGCCTCAAATCCATTAGATCTGCTCGAGAAAACTTTTCTATCGAGGTTAATCAACTCAAATATAACTCAAGTGCCGAGTGGCTTCTGTCGTTGTTGAAACAATATATGTTATTTATAGCAAGAGAATAAAAATCTTGGAAGAGTCTAATGAGGGTATCATTGACTTTGATGCCGAAATTGCTAAAGCCCATGAGCTAGAGTCAGCTGCTAAAAGTAGTCTCCTGAAAGAGCCTGATGCTTCTAGTTCTTCTGGTTCCGGTACTGAATCCTTGGGAACTGATGAGGAACCAGAGGGCAAATATGTTGAAGACAAAACTGATGAGGGGCAACATATTGAGAGGGAGCTGGATCCACCCACTTCCCCTGGGGCGTGGATGTTTCTCTTCTTTGGGTTTCGAAGATGCAGCGATTTAGGTTTTCATTTCTTTTCTCAACTTTTTGTGCCTGTGTCTTTTTTCCACATTTATTTTTAATAAAAACATCATTTGCTCAATTATTGCATGAGTTTTGTGCGAGTTTTACTTTTTGCGTCCGTTTATGCAAGGTTTTGCTGTATTTTCCCCTGAAAGCATTTGCATTTGGGGCACAAATTCTTCTGAAATCAACCCTTTATCATGAGAGTTTTTGTAAGAGAGGGCCCTCTTATACTTACGGTGCTCTTGAAGGGGACGTCTCATGTTCATTACAATACTAGTATTTGAAGTACCCTGTTAAACTTCTAAATGACAAAATCAATTCATTGGTCAGACAAGAAATAAGATAAAAATAAAAGGACTTTACTTTATTCCTTCCATTTTCAAAAAGTTCATAAGCATTTGTTATGCTAAAAAGATATTGCCACTTCTTGTTCCTAATTAGTACAACCTGTTTCTATGGGGTTGGCCTTGCAATTTCCAGTCCCGATGATACAACTTTGTTTCCAATTTTCATATTTTGATCGATGTCGCAGTCATTGTTATTGTATCTTCATATCATCCCCATGTCACGACCCAAACCCCGGTCGTGATGGCGCCCTACCATATAGCTAGGCAAGCCTGATCAATTATCACTCAATTTAACAATAAATCTCAAAACCGACAATTTAAGGAGAATGTAATAGTTTTAGAATAATAATATAATATTAATAGAAAAATAGTACAGAGAAATACGAAGTCTGATAAAAACACTCCCAAAAGATCTGGGGCCATAAGTCTAGAGCCTCTAAACAAAGGAGTAACAAATATCCGAAAAATACATAAGTCTGGAATGCGGAAATAAAACTGAATAAAAGGGGAGAAGTCGGGTCCTACGAACGTGAGGCAGCTACCTCGATAACTCTGATAAAAATCTGGAAGACAGCGACTGCTCAACTAAGTCTCCGAAACACCTGAATCTACACACATGGTGCAGGGAGTAAAGTGAGTACTTCCAACTCAGTGGCAATAGACATATATAATGGCTGAAAGTAAGAAATCCCGAAATACCACAATGTAAAGCTGAAACTATCCTCTTAGCACATTTAACAATAAGCAACAATAAATCAATGACAAACAGATTTCAATGTATGAATGCAATGCAATGCACATGACTGCTGCAGCGTACAGCCCAATCCATTGGGTACCCGCGCTCATTGTGGGCGTTTAGACTCCGGAGGGGCTCCTACAGCCCAAGCGCAATGACATAGTAGCATTCGTTGCAGCGTGCAGTCTGGTCTACAATCAGTCCAGTTATATATGCATGCAAGCCACACGTGCACAATCAAGTTTACCATTTTCAGTTCCATTTAACAGGTATTATAGTTTAAGTGATTAAAACCTTAGAAGATTGCTAATCATTTCTAAACAGTATTTAACTCAGGACTGATATCATGGAAACATGCTCAATTTCATGGCAACAGTGATAAAAATCCCTTAGGGATCCAAATAGTTGGCACGCAGCCCAAATATGTTCATAACAATCCAAGTAGGATGTTTACCAGCCAATTTCTATTCAATAACACAGTATAGACATCACTCGGACAGACTAAGCCATAGTTCCATCCACAAACGACCCCGCACTCACCATAGAGTACGTGTCTCGCCTCAATACAATGTCACAAAGTGAGATACCGGGGTTTCAAACCCTCAGGTCATCATCTACATCTATTACTCACCTCAAACCGGCCGTAGACTAGTCCGCAATTCCCTTTCCTCTTGAATCGACCTCTTCGCGCGTCGAATCTAGTCAAAACCACAACGAATATATTACTAAAGAAACATAACCCAATTGAAATTACTCGAAAAATACTAAAAATCACGAAGTTGGCAAAATCCGAGCCCCGGGCTCACTACTCGAAAAATTCCGAAATTTACATCACTGGATTCCTTGTCTCGCCACGAGTCTATACATATCAAATATACAAAAATCGGAGTTCGTTTGCCCTCCAAACTCATATTTAAACTCTCTTGAGTTTTCAAGCCCTAACCTCCATTTTTAACCTTTAAATCCTTGAAATTCAGTGATTAATCAATGTTTTTACACAAAAAATAACATATTCCGAGTCTAATAGTTCTTACCTGATGAAGCTCCTTCGATTTCTCCTCAAAATCGCCTAAGAACAGCCCTAGTCGAAGCCCCAAATATTTTTCTTAACTTCTGAAAATCGCGAACACTGTTCATTAAACACAGGCCAGATTTTCGCTTCTGCGGTCATTTAACCGCACCTGCGGTACCGCTTATACGACACAATGGACCGCTTATGCGGTCTCACTTAAAATTTTGTGGGACCGCTTCTACGGTTAATTATCCGCTTAAACAGAACCGCTGAAGCGACCCTTAGTCCGCTTATGCTGAATTTTTCCTAGGCCACGCCTAACCGCTTATGCGGCCATCCTACCGCATCTACAGAACCGCTTCTGTGGCTCCTTTTCTGCAGATGCCGAAACAACAGAAGGCAACAGTTTCAGACCTGCAACATCTTCCGAAATTCCCGTTTAACCACCCGAAATCACACCGAGGCCCCCGTGACCTCAACCAAAAACACCAACACATCCTATAACCTTATTCAAACTTGTTCCAATCCTCAAAACACGTCAAACAACGCTAAAACCAATAAAACACATCGGATTCAAGCCTAGTTTTCATCAAAACTTCCGAAATGCGCATTCAATCAAAAACCCGACCAAACGATATCCGAATGACCTGAAAATTTGCAGACATATTCAAAATTACCTAACGGAGCTACTGCAACTCTCGAAATTCCATTCCGACCATCGGATCAAAATCTCACCTACCCACCGGATTTCGCCAAAATTCAAACTTAGCCAATTCAAGCCTAATTTTACACCGGACCTCCAAATTCAATTCCGATTGCGCTCCTAAGTCACAAATCATCACCCGAAACTAGTCGAATCATCGGAAATCCATTCCGAGCCCTCTAACTCATAAGTCAACATCAGGTTGACTTTTCCAAACTAACTTTCTTTTAAAGAGACTAATTGTCTCATTTCTAACCGAACTCTATCCGAATTACTTCAAATTCACCAACCACCTATAATGAAACATATAGAAACATAAAACAGGGAAAACGGGGCGGTAAATCACGTGACGATGGGTCGGGTCGTCACATCCTCCCCAACTAAAACAAACGCTCATCCTCGAGCGGGTAAAGAAACATACCTGGAGTCTCAAATAAGTGAGGATATATGCTCCGCATCTCCTACTCGGTCTCCCAAGTGGCCTCCTCCACGGGCCGACCTCTCCACTGCACCTTCACTGAAGCTATATCCTTTGATCTCAACTTTCGAACCTGACGACCCAAGATAGCCATTGGCTCCACATCGTAGGTCAGGTCCTCATCCAACTGGATCGTGCTGAAGTCTAACACATGAGAAGGGTCCCTAACATACTTTCGGAGCATAGAAACATGGAACACCGAGTGAACTCCCGACAAGCTGGGTGGAAAAGCAAGCATATAGGCCACCTCCCCAATCCTTCTAAGTATCTCAAAAGGTCCAATGAACCGTGGACTCAGCTTCCCTTTCTTTCCAAACATCATAACGCCTTTCATAGGAGAAACCTTCAACAAGACCTTCTCACCTACCGAATAAGATACATCTCGAACCTTCCGGTCCGCATAACTCTTCTGACGCGACTGGGTTGTGCGAAGTCTCTCTGGAATCGCCTTTACCTTATCTAAGGCATCGTGGACCAACTCTGTCCCCAACAACCTAGCCTTGCCGGGCTCAAACCAACCAACCGGAGATCTACACCGTCTCCCATATAAGGCCTCAAACGGTGCCATCTGAATGCTGGACTGATAGTTGTTGTTGTAAGCAAACTCTGCAAGAGGCAAGTAATAAGCCCAAGAACCTCCAAAGTCAATAACACAGGCACGCAACATGTCCTTCAATATCTGAATGGTACGCTCGGACTGGCCGTCCGTCTGAGGATGAAACGCTGTGCTCAACTCTACATGTGAACCCAACTCTCACTGAAAAGTCCTCCAGAACTGAGAGGTAAACTCAGTACCCCTATCTGATAAACTAGAAACTGGGACCCCATGCAACCGTACAATCTCCCGGATAAAAATCTCCGCTAACCGCTCCGAAGAATAGGTAGTACACACTGGAATGAAGTGCGCGGACTTGGTCAGCCTATCCACACTCACCCAAACTGAATCAAACTTCCTCGCTGTCCGAGGGAGACCACTCACGAAGTCCATAGTAATCCTCTCCCATTTCCATTCGGGAATATCCATACGCTGAAGCACACTACCGGGTCTCTGATGTTCATACTTGACCTGCTGACAGTTGAGACACCGAGCTACATGACCTACAATGTCCTTCTTCATTCTTCTCCACCAGTAATGTCGCCTCAAATCCTGATGCATCTTCGCGGCACCTGGATGAATAGAATACCGCGAGCTATGGGCCTCCTCTAATATCAACACTCGGAGCCCATCCACATTCGGCACGCAAATCCGGCCCTGCATCCGCAACACACCATCACTATCAATAGTCACATCCCTGGCATCATCATGCTGAACTTTGTCCTTAAGGACAAGCAAATGTGGATCATCATACTGACGCTCTCTAATGCGATCATACAAGGAAGACCGAGATACCACACAAGCCAACGCCCGACTAGGCTTAGAAATATCTAACCTCACCATCCGATTGGCCAAGGCCTGAATATCAACTGCAAAGGGCCTCTCCCCAACTGGAATGTATGCCAAACTACCCATACTGATTGCCTTTCGGCTCAAAGCATCGGCCACTACATTGGCCTTTCCCGGATGATACAAAATGGTGATATCATAGTCCTTGAGTAACTCAAGCCATCTCCGTTGCCTCAAATTAAGATCCTTTTGCTTAAACAAGTGCTGAAGACTGCGATGGTCAGTGAACACCTCACAAGATACGCCATATAGATAGTGCCTCCAAATCTTCAAGGCATGAACTATAGCAGCCAACTCTAAGTCATGAACAGGGTAGTTCTTCTCATGGGGCTTTAACTGACGAGAAGCATAAGTAATAACTCTACCCTCCTGCATCAATACACAACCGATCCCAACTCTCGAAGAATCACAATACACCATGTAAGAACCTGAAGCTGATGGCAATACTAATACCGGAGCTGTGGTCAAAGCTGACTTGAGCTTCTGGAAGCTCTGCTCGCACTCATCCGACCACACGAATGGAGCATTCTTCTGCGTCAACTTCGTCAAAGGCGAAGCAATAGATGAAAAACCCTAAACGAACCTGTGGTAATAACCCGCCAAATTGAGGAAACTCCGAATCTCAATAGCTGAGGAAGGCCTGGGCCAACTCTGCACCACCTCAATCTTCTTTGAATCAACCTGAATACCATCACTGGACACCACGTGTCCTAGAAAAGTCACGGAACTGAGCCAGAACTAACATTTGGAGAACTTTGCATAAAGCTTCTCCTCTCTCAATCTCTGCAATGCCACCCTCATGTGCTGCGCGTGCTCCTCCTGGCTATGCGAGTACACCAGAATATCGTCAGTAAACACGATCACAAATAAATCCAGAGACGGCCAAAATACACTGTTCATCAAGTGCATGAACGCGGTTGGGGCATTAATCAGCCCAAATGACATAACCAGAAACTCATAGTGCCCATATCTCGTCCTGAATGACGTCTTCATAATGTCTGAATCCCTAATCTTCAACTGGTGATAGCCTGATCGAAGATCAATCTTAGAGAATACCTTTACTCCATTAAGCTGATCAAAGAAATCCTCAATACGGGGTAGTGGGTACTTGTTCTTCACTGTCACCTTGTTCAACTGTCTGTAATAAATGCACATCCTCATTGTGCCATCCTTCTTCCTTACAAATAAGATCGGTGCACCCCACGATGACACACTCGGGCGAATGAACCCTTTTCTAGGAGTTCTTGAAGATGCTCCTTCAACTCCTTTAGCTCTGCTGGTGCCATACGATAGGGAGGAATAGAGATGGGCTGAGTGCCCGGCACCAGATCAATATCGAAATCAATATCCCTGTCCAGCGTCATGCCCGGCAAGTCTGCTGGAAACACATCTGGAAACTCTCTCACAACGACACAAAATCAATACTAGGAGTCTCAGCTTCAACATCTCTCACAAATGCTAAATATGTTAGATATCCTTTCCCAACCATCCGTTGTGCCTTTAAGAAGGAAATCACCCTGCTGGGAACATAATCGGTCGAACCTCGCCACTTAATCCTCGGAATACCCGGAATAGCCAACGTAACTATCTTGGCATGACAGTCCAGAATAGCATGGTACGTAGATAGACAATCCATACCCAGAATAACATCAAAGTCTACCATACCCAACAACAATAAATCAACTCGGGTTTCCAGACCCCCAATAGTAACAAGACAAGATCGATATACGTGATCCACAATAATAGCATTGCCCACCGGGGTAGATACATGCACAGGCAAGGAAAGACAACCACGGGTCGTACCTAAATGATGAGCAAAATATGAAGATACATAGGAATAGGTAGATCCGGGATCAAATAAGACAGAAGCATCCCTGCGGCAGACTGAGATAATACCTGTGATGATGATATCTGATGCAATAGCGTCCTTCCTATCTGGAAGAGCATAGAATCGAGCCTAACCACCGCCAGTCCGGTCTTCACCCCTGGGGCGACCTCTGGCTACTTGGCCCCCACTCCTAGCTGACTGGGTGGGTGCTGAAGAAACAGGAGCAGAAGATGAGGGCTGATCCCTCTGCTGGGACTGTCTACCACGGAGCCGAGGACACTGTCTCCTCATATGACCCAACTCACCAAACTCGTAGCAACGACCTGGAGCTGGAGAAGGGGACTGAAGGGAACCCCTCGCTGCAGATGAACCCTATGCTGAAGAAGCAGAAGTAGTACTCTGAGCTGGAAAGGTGCTAAGTGATGACTGGCCTTGCTGATAACCCTGATGACCCCGGCCCGACGAAGCCCCACTAGACTCTGTACGACCTGACTGAGGAGGTCTGAAAGAACGACCTCTGCTGCGCTGGAACTGGCCCCTAGATGGAGCACCGCTGAAGCTACCTGAACATCGAGGCCTCTTGGCCTCCCTCTCCTCACGCTCCCGACGACAGACTGTCTCAATCTGCCGAGCCATATCAACTACCTCCTCAAACGAAGCAGCCACAACCCTCTCTCTAGTCATCAAAATACGAATGGGATAGTTGTGGCCATCCACGAACCTCCCAATCCTCTCCCGATCAGTCGGGATCATCCAAGTAGCATGCCGAGCTAGCTGCGTAAACCTCAACTCATACTGGGTCACAATCATGTCCCCCTGAACTAACCACTCGAACTGACGACACAGCTCCTCCCTACACGACTGCGGTACATACTTCTCCAGAAAGAGAGCGGAGAATTGCTGCCAAGTAAGGGGCGCTTCTCCAACAGGCCTACGCCTCTCAAACTCCTCCCACCAAGTAAATGTAGGCCCTGAGAATTGGAAAGTAGTAAAAGCTACTCCACTCGACTCCAATATCCCTGCAGTGCGAAGCATACGCTGACATTTGTCCAAAAATCCCTGGGCATCCTCGCCCTCTATACCACTGAACGTCAGATGCTGGAGCCTGCCAAACCTCTCCAGTCAACGTTGCTCGTCATCTGGCATAGCTGGAACCACAAAATCTGGGGATGGTGCGACTGGCGTAACTGGGGCAACTGGTGCAACTGGGGCAACTGGTGCAACTGGGGCAGCTGGCTGAACTCGAGCTACCTCGGGTGTCTGAAAGCCCTGAACAACGTGCTCGGGTGTGTGAGCATCGGGGGTCTGCTGACCACCCTCGGTTTGAGAAGTAGCTGCTGCAGTAGTGGCTGATACGGCCTGAATCAGGCCAGTGCAGGCGGATAAGATCTGAGCTAAAACCTCCTGAAGACCAAGAATCACAATGGGCAATGCCGGTGCCTGAATAGGTGCTGCTGGATCATCTACAGCTGGAGGCTGGTCCTAAACCTGGGCAGCTGGTGGGTCTGCAGGTGCTGCCCTCACTGGTCTGCCTCGACCACGATCGCGACCACGGCCCCTAGCGGGTGCCAAAGGTGGTCGTCCGCCACGTTCGGTAGCACGGGTCCTCGCCATCTGCGAGAGAATAGAATACAAAAATTTAGTTCTCGGACCAACAAATTCGCACGACAAGAATTTCAAGAAAGTGAAGTATTGTGAGGCCTAGTAACCTAGGCTCTGATACCAACTTGTCACGGCCCAAACCCCGATCGTGATGGCGCCCAACCATATAGCTAGGCAAGCCTGACCAATTATTACTCAATTGAACAATAAATCTCAAAAACGATAATTTAAGGAGAATGTAATACTTTTAGAATAATAATCCAATATTTATAGAAAAATAGTACGGAGCAATACGAAGTCTGATAAAAACACTCCCAAAAGATCTGGGGTCACAAGTCTAGAGCCTCTAAACAAAGGAGTAACAAATATCCGTAAAATACATAAGTTTGGAATACGAAAATAAAACTGAATAAAAGGGGAGAAGTCGGGTCCTGCGAACGTCAAGCAGATACCTCGACAACTTTGATAAAAATTCGGAAGACAGCGACTGCTCAACTAAGTCTGCGGAACACCTGAATCTGCACACATGGTGTAGGGAGTAAAGTGAGTACTTGCAACTCAGTGGTAATAGACATATATAATGGCTGAAAGTAAGAAATCCCGAAATACCAAAATGTAAAGCTGAAACTATCCTCTTAGCACATTTAACAATAAGCAACAATAAATCAATGACAGACAGATATCAATGTATAAATGCAATGCAATGCACATGACCGCTGCGGCATATAGCCCGATCCATTGGGTACCCGCGCTCACTGTGGGGGTTCAGAATCCGGACGGGCTCCTACAGCCCAAGCGCAATGACATAGTAGCATTCACTGCGGCGTGCAGCCCGGTCCACAATCAGTCCAGT
>MU780705.1:0-28244 GCA_026770625.1 Nicotiana glauca
CCATAGTCTTTTAATCAATTTTCATTTTCATTTTCCTTAATAATTTCAGAAAAACAATTTAACAGAAAAATTCTTCTACTCAGGATCTAGACCTCGGATTTCGACTCCGGGCACATGCCCGAGTCCCATATTTTTCTACGAACCTTCCGGGACCGTCCAATCTCGGGTGGTCTGTTTACCAAAAGTGTTGACCAAAGTCAACTATAATCATATTAATATCAAAATTCTTCAAATTTTTCACAGAATTCACATATTCGAACACATAAATTTTCCTGCTATGCGCCCGGACTATGCACGCAAATCGAGGTGATAGAAAATGAGGGTTTCAAGGCCTTGGAAACACAAAACAGATGAGGAAAATAGGTGATTACCCTTTGGGTCGTCACAGCTTAGTGTTATATGTGCCTTGATGGTTTATGATTTCCCCGATCGAGGGGAGAGATATGGTCTTCGTGAGTATGTTGGGCCAATCTGGAGGACTTGAGGCCGGATCTTACCTATGGCTTGAGCACTGAAGTGCTGATCGTGTTAGCAAGTATTTTGGAACTTATATGTTTAGTATTGTCCCTATTAGCCGGAATGGCAGTTTGGTATTCATGTGATGAGTATGTTAGTCCTGCGAGATGTAATTATATGACTTGGTAGTGACGAAGAAGTCTGCTGGATAATAGATGAACTGTTAAGTGATTCGTTTCCTATTGTGATTTTGATGTGTGGCCCGAATATGGGCACATGAAGAATATTTTCGTGTCTCCTAGTTGGAAAGTATAGTGCAATACATGTGGCGGTATGAGTTCAGACTCAGGAAGACTAAATGGCTGTGTTATGTGTAGGATGGTGGAAGGTGTGCTGAAATACTAAACTGAGGCGAAGCAGGTGGGTTATCTCCTGCGGAGTGTTCTTAAGTGGTACGATTCTTATGTATATTGTTAGAAGATATCATGTGTAATTGAAGAGCACGTGTTGAAATTTGATAAGTTTGGGTCGCTCAAGAGAGTGGACTCAACTGATGTGGGGATGAATGCGAGATTTGCAGAGGATTACAGTACTAGATGATCTGTGTTTTCACAAACTTGTAAATGATTTGAGTTTAATCTCACTATGGTATTGTGGCATCATTAGAGTAAAAGTATTATGGGCTATTGAGTGTGTCATTATATTTGGCTTCGGGCCAAGTTGGGGAGGTTGCTATTGATTAGCTGATTGCACGGGTAGGAGCTATGTTGGTTTCGTTTCGAGGTAGGCTGGCGGATCAGTTCTGGTTGCAGAAATTGAGCCGAGGATGCCACGTGTGAAGGAAAATTTTGATAAAGGTTATGCGATGCTTCGTAGATGTGTGAAAATAATAGGATGTCTTGAGCTGTTGCTAGTAAAGAATGCTCGGTGTATAGAGAAGGAAGATGGTTGTTTGCATTGGTATGAGATCCTGTTCTGCAGTGTCAGAGTGCTAATAGGGCACGAGTAGTTCTGTTCGTTAAGTCAGATAATTTACGGTTGTGTAAGAGTGAATGACTTTCGAGAATGATTCTAATGTGTTCAAGATTTTACATGTAACAATCAGGTGTCTCAAGGTTGTGTATGTGGTCACAGATTGTGTTTTCATCGGAAATGTTGAGGCTTGTGGTATTTTTATGTCGATTATGGGATCCTATGTATCGGTATCTGGAACGTAATGGTAACGAATTCAAATTTGCAGGAAGTTCTTCCAAGTAAAGTATTCTGGAAGGTGGTATTTGGTGAACAGCTGAGAGAGTATTCGGTGGCCGATGGGTCTTAGACAGTGTGGTCTTATGTGCGAGTCTCGTGTGGTAAGCCTGAATTGAGGCATTGTGATGCTACAGCGAGGGAGAAATATCAAGTGGATGATTAATAAAAAGAGAAATTAGATAGATGGAATAGCTTGATAGTAGACCGAATCGGTATGGTAAGGATATGATTAATTCTTCGTATGTATTCGAGGTGATGAGTTCATACAGGTATGTTGCAGCAAAGCTCTTGAGTTCTGATAGCTTGTTTAGCTTTGTTTGGATAGGAGGATTTAGTCCTGATAGTTTAGCTTGTGCAAAGGGAATTGGGGAAGAATTCTTGTTAGGTTTCACCGTGGTTTGGAAATGCATATATCTTATATGGGGCATGAGAAGCATGGAATGCGTAATGATTTTATTCCAAATGGGATCAGTGGAGGTTGTTGGCTAGGTGAGTTGTAGTTCAGTTCTGAAAAGAAGTTCGTAAAATTCTCAGGCAACGGGTAGCCTCAGGTAATCAAGGAAATGATACTGCTGAAAAGGAGTGATTTGACGAGAGTATATGTCTCAGAAGAAGGGTAATGTGATTAGACTGGCGATACTATGATAGTATTGTTGTACTTTATTGCTAGATCGACCGCTGATATCTGAGTGTGTTTGATGGCACAAGAGAATTTTAGAATGTCTTTCGAAGAATGATTGGGTACTCAACGTGTAATATGTATTTATACTACAGAATTTGGGGATAATGTATAGTAATTTGTGTGCTATGTGGAGCTGGAGACTGGGAATTCTCATGTTCAGGCTAGGTAGTGGTTGTGGATAGTGTGTATTGGTACAGTTAGAGACTATCGGGGGTTTGGAAGCCCGAGTGAATCTTTCTTTACTTGGTATATTGGATTCTAGATATGATATTGGGGTGTAGACTGGTTGTCTCAGTGTTGGGTTATTCTAGACTATTGTGCTATGGGTTATGTCGGAAAATGCCACAGGTTTCGTGGCGAGGTGCATCAGACTATGTTCTAGCAGAATGGTTGTGTTCCAAGGACCAGCGGACGTCTAGGAAGGATTGCTTTTCTTAATTGGGTCTGCATGATGGAGTGCTCTTACGTGATTTCTTGCTGCTCAGTTATTATTTACTCTTATTACTCACTGAGTTGGAGTACTCACTTTACTCCCTGCACCTCGCGTGCAGTTGCAGGTATTGTTCACCCGGTAGCGGGTTATTAGCGGATTGAAGGTATTACTATGGTAGCTGAGCAAGGTGACCGCCAGCGTTCTTCATTTTTTTGAACTCCAGATTTTATTTTGTATATATTATTGGCCCTGTAGTGGTGTTTAATCTTCTTTAGATGCTCGTGACTTGTGACACCCCGGTCGGGCTGTGTTGGGTGGTAAATATCAGTTATTAATGCCACTAAGTCGTATTATTCATTCATTTATGTTTATTAACTGTTAAAAAGGGGGCATTGTTGTTCTATTGGCTGGCCTTGTCTTCACGAGAGGCGCCGTCACGACCGGGTTTGGGAATTGGGTCGTGACAGTTCCCTGATTTTTCACTAAAATGCCCGAGTGGCTTGCGAGGTAGATGACTGCGATAGGCCAAGGATCTGATGGCAGAGCACAACACAACGTCTTTAGTGTATTTTCGTTTTCTAAAATTCAAAAAGGAATGGGTAACGGACATATTCTGCCTTCTCATAGCCGTTGGCATTGGCATATATAGTACTACTGCACAGTTTTACTGGTGGAGTGTAGGGAAAAGGCAATGGAAATCAAATGTCATGACCCAAGTTTGCCTCACGCGAACATGTCGTGATGGCACCTAGTTCCTATAACTAGGTAAGCCTAACAATGCAGAACAATATCATAGCTTGCGGAATAAATTATTTAAAAATGAACAACTAAAAGAAAATTGTATAAAAGATGTCACTCGGCATATATTACTCAATAATGCGGAAGTCTACAACATCACCCCAAAACCCAAAAACTCACGGAACACAGGCTAACAGAAAGTAAATACACAGCTCTAACTCCAGAATGTCTAAAACGAATAGTACGAAAAGGAGAAAACTAACTGCTAAATCTAGAATATGAAAGAGACTCCAGGTCTGCGGACGCGGCAGATGTACCTCGAAATCTCTGCTAGATCTCTCTGCCTCGAGGATGATACACCTGGGCAGAGCTACCTGGATTTGAACATGAAAAACATGTGCAGAAAGGGCATGAGTACACCAAGCGGTACTCAGTAAGTGCCAAGCCTAACCTCATTTGGGTAGTGACGAGGAAGGTCAGGGCCCTACTGAGATAAACATAATATATGATAAGATAAGGAAAAAAAGTATAGATAAAGTCTACAGCGAGAATCTGAACATGATAAATAATGGAAGCAGTAATAGGAAGAAGAAACAAAACAATAAAAGGAATACTACTCACAACAGGAAATAATAGCTGGGGATCTCTTGGTATCCTCAAAATATACACGAGGGATCTCTTGGTATCCTCATTATATACACGAGGGATCCCTTGGTATCCCGAGGATCTCTTCGTATCCCCAAAACTTACATTTACATGAGCCAGGGATCTCTTGGTATCCCGTACCTCAGTCTAGAACATAACAAGTACAGGGGGATCTCCCGGGATGCCGTCCCATAGTCCCAATTTAAAACACACAATAACAACCCAAAACATTAGGATAAATGGTAAACTCAGAAAAAATAATAGAAAATCCTAGCCTAACATGCTTCACGTAGTACAACCAAGACAGTTTAAGTACTTAAGTAAATAAGTCAAATAAACATGTTTCTCTAAACTAGCATAGGATAAACTTGCAATTCAAAATAAAGAGATAACCAAGAAAAGCTCAATTTAAAAACTTCAAGTAAAAATGGATTTCCAACAATTAGCTCAAGTACGCGCTCGTCACCTCACGTACAAGGCATTTCAATTACCAAATATCATATTCTAAGGGGAAAGGTCTCCCACACAAGGTTAGACAAGCCACTTACCTCGAACCGACACAAAATCAACTAGGAACCACGCCTTTGCCATGAGTATCTGACTCCAAATGGCCCAAATCTATTCAATTCAATTACATGTTGTAAATAACACCTCAAGCAACTAATTCTACTATTTAATTTAAAGCTAAGACGCAAATTTAGGTAAAATGACCAAAATGCCCCTCAAGTCAACATCTCGGAACCGGATAATTTTCACATTTTTAGAACCCTCATACTCTCCCGAGTCTAGGCCTGACAAGAACACTGAAATCGAAGTCCAAGTGACCCCTCAAATCCTCCATTAAAGGTCTAAGAACTTGTCCCCCAATTTCTACCAAAATTTTGAAATTAAATGATGAAATTAACTAAATATTGATGGAATATAACTAGAAAGGATTAAAGAAACGTTACCCAATGATCTCCTCTTCAAAACCCTCTCAAAATCTCCCTCCCCCGAGCTCCAATTTGATTGTTCCATCTTTTGGAACTAAACCCTCGAATTTGTTATTTCGTTCTAGTGATTTCCGCTTCTGCGGTCAAGGGACCGCATCTGCGGTCTCGCTTCTGCGGAACTTAAGCCGCTTTTGCGGTTCCATTTAAAAGCCAAATTTCTGCTTCTACGGTTCTTTTCTCGCGGATGCGAGTCCGCTTCTGCGGAATTCCTCCGCATCTGCGGAACCTGAAGATTATGCCCGAACCCGCTTCTACAATGCCAAGGCCGCTTCTGCGGCTCCGCTTCTGTAGTTCCTAAGCCGTAGAAGCGAAAATACCAGAAGCAGTAAAAACTGATATCTCCCAACTTCCAAAATTCATCCGTCGACCATCCGAAATCATCCCGAGGCTCCGGGGACCTCAAGGAAAAGCACCAATAACACCTAATACCTCATTCAAACTTGTACCAATCCTTAAACCACCTAAAACAACGTCGACAACTCGAATAAATCAAGGATTTGAGCCTAAGAACTTCCAATTTCATCAGAATAAACTTTCGATCAAAAACCTAACCAAAACTTGTCCGAATGACCTGAAATTCTGCACACATGTCCCAAATGACATGACGGAGCTACTGCAACTTCTAGAATTCCATTCTGACCCTCAGATCAAAAACTCACTATCGGACCGGAAACTTCAAAAATTCAAACTTCGGTATTTCAAGCCTAAATTAGCTACGGACCTCCAATATACATTCCGAACACGCTCCCAACCCTGAAATCACCTAACGGAGCTAACGGAATCATCAAATTTCCATTCCGAGGCTGTCTTCACATTTTTTCGACTACGGACCATTTTCCAACTCTTAAGCTCTCATTTAGGGACTAAGTGTCCCAAAACTCTCCGAAACCCAACACCGAATGTCCCGGCAAACCAAAATAGCATAAATGAACTTAGGGGAAATAGTTAATAGGGGATCGAGGAGTTAATTCTTAAGACGACCGGCCGGGTCATCACATCCTCATACACTTAAACATTCGTTCGTCCTCGAATGAGCATAGAAAACATACCTGAAGTAGTGAAAAGATGAGGGTAACTACTGCGCATATCCTACTTGGTCTCCCAGGTTGCCTCCTCGGCCTGCTGACCCCGCCACTGAACCTTCACTGAAGCAATGTTCTTTGACCTCAACTTTCTGATCTGCCTGTCCAATATTGCCACTGGCTCCTCAACATAGGATAGATCCTTGTCCAACTGGACTGAACTGAAATCCAACACGTGCAATGGGTGACCGTGATACCTCCGGGGCATCGAAACATGAAATACTGGATGAACTCCGGCCAAACTGGGAGGTAATGCAAGCTCATAAGCAACTTCCCCAACTCGCCTCAAAATCTCAAAAGGGACAATAAAACTCGGACTCAACTTTCCTTTCTTCCCAAACCTCATGACGCCTTTCATAGGCGAAACCCGAAGCAGAACCCGCTCACCAACCATATACAAAACATTACGAACCTTCCTGTTCGTGTAGCTCTTCTGTCTGGACTGGGCTATACAGAGTCTATCCTGAATCACCTTAACCTTCTCTAATGCATCCTGAACCAACTCTATGCCCAATAGCCTGGCCTCACCTGGCTCAAACCAACCCACCAGAGATCTACACCTCCTACCATATAAAGCCCCATACGGTGCCATCTGAATGATGGACTGATAACTGTTGTTGTAAGCAAACTCTGCCAATGGCAAGAACTGATCCCAAGACCCTCCAAACGCAATCACACACGCACGGAGCATATCCTCAAGAATTTGGATAGTGCGCTCGGACTGTCCGTCCGTCTGGGGGTGAAATGCTATGCTTAACTCCACCCGAGTACCTAACTCCTGTTGCACGGCTCTCCAGAATCGCGATGTAAACTGGGTACCTCTGTTTGAAATAATAGAAACGGGAATACCATGTAGATAGACGATCTCCCGGATATAAATCTCCACCAACCGCTCCGATGAATAAGTGTTACACACAGGAATGAAATGAGTAGACTTCGTCAACCGATCCATAATGACCCAAATGGCATCAAACTTTTTCAAGGTCCGTGGGAGTCCAGATACAAAATCCATGGTGCGCTCCCATTTCCACTCTGGAATCTCTATCTGCTGAAGCAACCCGCCCGGTCGCTGGTGCTTATACACACCTACTGGCAGTTGAGGCATCTAGACACATAACCAACTATATCTTTCTTCATCCGCCTCCACAAATAGTGCTACCTGAAGTCCTGATACATCTTCACGGCACCCGGATGGATGGAATACCGCAAACTATGGGCCTCTGCTAAAATCAACTCTTGAAGCTCATCAACATTGGGCACACAAAGCCGGCCATGCATCCTCGATACCCCGTCATCTCTGATGGTCACATCTCTGGCATATCCACGCTGAACCTTGTCCTTAAGGACAAGCAAATGAGGTCCATCATACTGCTGCTCCCTGATACGATCAAATAAGGAAGATCAGGAAACCACACAAGCTAGAACCCGACTGGGCTCCGAAAGATCCAATCTCACAAACTGGCTGGCTAAGGCCTGAACATCCATAGCCATAGGCCTCTCTGAAGCTGGTAAATATGCCAAACTACCCAAACTCTCCGCCCGATGACTCAAGACATCCGCTACCACATTGGCCTTGCCCGGGTGATACAGAATAGTAATATCATAATCCTTCAGCAACTCTAACCACCTCCTCTAACGCATATTTAGATCCTTTTGGTTGAACAAGTGCTACAAACTCCGATGATAAGTATAGATCTCACAAGGCACACCGCACAAATAATGACGCCAGATCTTCAATGCATAAACAATAGCAGGTAGCTCAAGGTCGTGGACAGGGTAATTCTTCTCATGTATATTCAACTATCTGGATGCGTAGGCAATCACCCTACCGTCCTGCATCAACACCGCTCCGAGGCCAACTCTCGAGGCATCACAATAGACAGCATAAGACATCGAACAGGTAGGCAACATCAAAATTGGGGCTGTAGTCAAAGCTGTCTTGAGCTTCTGAAAGCTTACCTCACACTCCTCTGTCTACTGAAATGGGGCACCCTTCTGGGTCAATCTAGTCATAGGGGACGCAATCAATGAAAATCCCTCCACGAAACGACGGTAGTAGCCTGCCAAACAAAGGAAACTTCGAATCTCCATAGTTGAGGACGGCCTGGGCCAACTCTGCGTGGCCTCTATCTTCCTCAGATCCACACGAATGCCCTCACTCGAAATCATGTTGCCTAAGAATGCCACAGAACTCAACCAAAACTCACATTTTGAGAACTTTGCATATAACTTCTTCTCCCTCAAGGTCTGAAGCACGGTCCTCAGGTGCTGCTCATGATCTTCCCGGTTGTGGGAATACACCAGAATATCATCACTAAAAACAATAACAAACGAGTCAAGATATGGCCTGAACACAATGTGCACCAAATGCATGAAGGCTGATGGGGCATTGGTCAGCCCAAATGACATAACAAGGAACTCTTAATGACCATACGAAGTCCTGAAGGCAGTCTTCGGGATATCTAGCTCCCGAATCTTCAACGGATGGTAACCTGAGCGCAAGTCAATCATAGAAAACACCTGTGCGCCCTAAAGCTAGTCAAACAGATCATCAATATGAGGTAAAGGATAATGGTTCTTCACTATAACCTTGTTCAACTGGCGATAATCAATACACATACGCATAGAACCATCCTTCTTCTTCACAAACAAGACAGGAGCACCCCATGGTGAAACACTGGGTCAAATAAAACCCCTATCAAGCAATTCCTGCAACTGATCCTTCAACCCAGGAGGAGCCATATGATACAGAGGAATGGAAATGGGCTGAGTTCCCGGCAACAGATCAATGCCAAAATAATGTCTCTATCGGGCGGCATACCCGGAAGATCAGCTGGAAACACATCGGGATAATCCCGTACCACTAGGATTGAATCAACAGAAGGGGTATCGGCACTAACATCTCTCACATAAGCTAAATACGCAGCACACCCCTTCTAAACCATACGATGACCTTTAAGGAAAGAGATAACTCTACTGGGAGTGTGATCTAAAGTACCACTCCACTCAATACGCGGAATACCTGGCATAGCCAGCATCACGGTCTTGGTATGATAATCAAGAATAGTAACAATAAATTCACTCTGGTTTCAAAACCACGAATAGTAACCAAACATGACCGATAAATGCGATTCACAACAGGAGAATCCCCCACAAGAGTAGAAACATAAATGGGGGCACTCAAAGAATCCCGAGGCACACCCAAATGCGGGGGAAAGTAAGAAGACACATAAGAATAAGTAGAGCCCGGATCGAATAGAATTGATGCCTCTCTGTGACAAACTAGTATAATACCTGTAATGACAGAGTCAGAGGCAATAGCCTCGGTACGAGCAGGAATAGCATAATATCTGGCCTGGCCTCTCTCTCGAGGGCGACCTCTATCTCCCCGACCTCCGCCCCTAGCCGACTGTGCAGATGGGGTAGTAGCTGGAGCTGTGATCATGGCCTGAGAACTCTGCTGTGCACGCTGTGGCTGAGAAGTCTGTGGGGGTGCACTCCTCCCAAGTCTAGGGCAATCCCTTACCACATGGCGGGCGTTACCACACTCAAAACAAGCTCTAGGAGGGCATGGTAGCTGTGACTGGCTCGGGCCAGATCTGCTGGACTGACCTTTGAAAGCACCCCGCGCAGGAGGCGCGCTAGAAACTGGAGGTGCATAGTAAGGCTTATGAGGTATAGGCAGAGCTGGAGCACTGCTTGCTGCTGGAAGGGCTGAATGGATGGGGCGACCCATATAACCCTACCATGATGACCTGCTGTTGGGGTTCGGGCACCAGAGTAGTGTCCTGAATCTCGAGACTTCTTGGCCTCTCTCTCCACTTGCTCCCTGGCGAGCATACCCTCGATCCTCCTAGCAATGCTCACTACCTGCTGATAAGGAATGTCCATCTCCAACTCTTGAGCTATGTTAGATCTGATGGGTGGGATAAGACCCTCAATGAACCTGTGAACTCTCTCACGGACTATAGCAACTAAGGCCGGTTCATGCCTGGCCTATCTGGTATAACGGATAGCATACTCCGAAACGGTCATAGCACCCTAGCGCAAATGCTCAAACTATGCGCTCCATGCGTCCCTGAGACTCTGGGGGATGAACTCTCTCATAAACATATCCGAGAACTGGGTCTAAGTCAGTGAATCAGCCTCGACTGGACTGTCTATCTCATAAGTGCGCCACCAATCATAGGCGGCTCCCCGAAGCTAAAAAGCAGTAAAGGAAACCACGTTGGACTCTACTATTCCTATAGTGCGAAGAATATGGTGACACTCCTCTAGAAGTCCCAAGGCATCTTCTGATGCTAATCCACTGAATACTGGGGGATCATACTTCTTGAACCCCTCAAGTCTCCGTTGCTCGTCCTCTGAAGCAGCTGACCCGTCCTCGGGCTGAACTGGCACTACAAGCGGTGCGGGAATAATCTCGGGAATCTGCTCAACCTACACGCACTACTCAGGAGTGCGGGCGACGGAGTTTGTGCTCCTCCCCCAACCTGGGATGTGGCTGCAGCAAGGGGAAGCAACCCTGCCTAAGCCAAGGTGGTGTACATACTCATGAACTGAGCCAAAGTCTCCTGGAGAGCTGGAGTAGTAGTGGAAGTAGTAAGCATGCCAGGTGCCTGGGCTCTAGTTGGATCTGCTGGTGGTGCCTCGGCGGCAGCTCGCGTGGGTGCTCTGGCTGCACCACGTGCGCGTCCTCGAACTCTCCCCCGGCCCCGGCCTCTGACGGCTGCAGAAGGGGCGTGGGTGCCTGATTATCTCGAGTAGCACGTGTCCTCACCATCTGTGAGAGAATAGAAGACAGAAGTTTAGAATTTTGTGATGTCAAAATATCGCACGACAAGGAATCAAATGAAGTGAAAATTTTTCCTAACAATTACATAGCTCCTCGTAGATAAGTACAGACGTCTCCGTACCGATCAGCGAGACTCTAATAAACTAGCATATGTTCCGTGACTCCTATGAACCTAGAGCTCTGATACCAACTTTTCACGACCCCAGTTCGGCCTCCGTGAAAATGTCGTGATGGCACCTAGTTCCTATAACTAGGTAAGCCTAACAATGCGGAACAACAACATAGCTTGCAGAATAAATTATTTAAAAATGAAAAACTAAAAGAAAACTGTATAAAAGATGTCGTTCGGCATATATTACTCAATAATGCAGAAGTCTACAACATCACCCCAAAACCCCAAAACTCACGGGAACACAGGCTAACAGAAACTAAATACATAAGTCTAACTCCAGAATGTCTAAAACGAACAGTACGAAAAAGAGAAAACTAACTGCTAAATCTAGAATAAGAAAGAGACTCCAGGTCTGTGGATGCGACAGATGTACCTCGAAATCTCTACTAGATCTCTCCGCATCGAGGATGATACGCCTGGGCAGAGCTACCTGGTTCTGCACATGAAAAACATGCGCAGAAAGGGCATGAGTACACCACAGCGGTACTCAGTAAGTGCCAAGTCTAACCTCGGCTGGGTAGTGACGAGGAAGGTCAGGGCCATACTGAGATAAACATAATATATGATAAGATAAGGAAAAACAGTATAGATAAAGTCTACAGCGAGAATCTGAACAGGACAAATAGGGGAAGCGGTAATAGGAAGCAGAAACAAAACAACATGAGGAATAATACTCACAACAGGAAATAATAGCCGGTGATCTTTTAATATCTCGAGGATCTCTTGGTATCCTCAAAATATACACGAGGGATCTCTTGGTATCCCGAGGATCTCTTGGTATCCTCAAAATATACACGAGGGATCTCTTGGTATCCCGAGGATCTCTTGGTATCCTCATCATATACACGAGGGATCTCTTGATATCCCGAGGATCTCTTGGTATCCTCAAAACTTACATTTACACATTCCAGGGATCTCTTGGTATCCCACACCTCAGTCCAGAACATAACAAGCACAGGGGGATCTCCCGGTATGCTGTCCCGTAGTCCCAATTTAAAACACATAATAACATCCCAAAACATTAGGATAAATGCTAAACTTAGAACAAGTAATTGAAAATCCTATCCTAACATGCTTCACGAAGTACAACCAAGACAGTTTAAGCACTTAAGCAAATAAGTCAAATAAACATGCTTCTCTAAACTAGCATAGGATAAACTTGCAATTCAAAATAAACAGATAAGCAAGAAAAAATCAATTTAAATACTTCAAGTAAAAATGAATTTCCAACAATTAGCTCAAGTACGCGCTCGTCACCTCATGTACAAGGCATTTCAATTACCAAATATCATATTCTAAGGGGAAAGGTCCCCCACACAAGGTTAGACAAGCTACTTACCTCGAATCGGCACAAAATCAACTAGGAACCACGCCTTTGCCATGAGTATCCGACTCCAAATGTCCCAAATATATTCAATTCAAATGCATATCATAAATAACACCTCAAGCAACTGATTCTACTATTTAATTTAAAGCTAAAACGCGAAGTTAGGTAAAATAACCAAAATGCCCCTCGGTCCAACGTCTCGGAATCAGATAATTTTCCCATTTTTAGAACCCTCGTACTCTCACGAGTCTAGGCATGACAAGAACACTGAAATCGGAGTCCAAATGACCCTTCAAATCCCCCATTAAACGTCTAAGAACGTTTCCTCCAATTTCTACCAAAATTTCAAAATTAAATGATGAAATTAACTAAATATTCATGAAATATAACTAGAAAGGATTAAAGAAACGTTACCAAATGATCTCCTCTTCAAAACCCTCTCAAAATCGCCCTCTCCCGAGGTCCAATTTGATTTTTCCAACTTTTGAAACTAAACCCTCGAATTTTTTATTTCATTACAGTGATTTCTGCTTCTGTGGTCAAGGGACCGCATCTGCAATCCTACTTCTACGGAACTTAAGCCACTTCTGCGGTTCATTAAAAAACCAAATTTCCGCTTCTACGATTTTTTTCTCGCAAAAGCGAGTCAGCTTCTGCGGAATTCCCTCCGCATTTGTGGAATTCCCTCCGCATCTGCTGAGCCTGAAGATTATGCCCAAACCCGCTTCTGCAATACCAAGGCCGCTCTTGTGGTTCCTAAGCTGCAGAAGTGAAAATACAAGAAGCAGTAAAAACTGATATCTCCCAACTTCCAAAATTCATCCGTCGACCATCCGAAATCATCCCGAGGCTCCCGGGACGTCAACAAAAAGCACCAATAACACCTAATACCTCATTCAAACTTGTACCAACCCTTAAACCACCTAAAACAATGTTGGAAACTCGAATAAATCAAGGATTTGATCCTAAGAACTTCCAATTTCATCAAAATACACTTTCAATAAAAAACCTAACCAAAACACGTCCGAATGACCTGAAATTTGCACACACGTCCCAAATGACATGACGGAGCTACTGCAACTTCCAGAATTCCATTCCAACCCTCGGATCAAAAACTTACTATCGGACCGAAAACTTCAAAAATCTAAACTTCGGCATTTCAAGCCTTAATTAGCTACGGACCTCCAAATACATTCCGAACATGCTCCCAGCCCCGAAATCATCTAACGGAGCTAACGAAACCATCAGATTTCCATTCCGAGGTAGTCTTTACATTATTCCTACTACGGACCACTTTCCAACTATTAAGCTCTCATTTATGGACTAAATGTCCCAAAACTCTCCGAAACCCAAAACCGAACGTCCCAAAAAACCAAAATAGTAGAAATGAACTTAGGAGAAACAGTTAATAGGGGATCGGGGCGTTAATTCTTAAGACGACCGGCCGGGTCATCACATAAAATAGTAAAGATAAGAAATACTAGCAATAGTAACAAGCAGGATAAAGGGCTAAGATAAAAACTTCAATCTTACACTAATAGCATTTGATGACAAACACAATTTTTCTAAACAGTAGCAATTAGAAAGAAAACGGATACAGAAGATCCATTAAGCCAAAACTTTCTAGAGGGTACGTAATGGTTATCATTCTTTCGGATGCTAATCAGTCTCTCAAAATCTTTTAATACCTGCACATCCTCATTAAATTCAACTGTCTTTACCATCTTTTCTAAAGCGTTACTTTTAGCTTCTCTACGTTTTTGCAACTTTAACTTCTTTGCCGCTTCAATCCTTTGTTTGATCTTGAAATTTTAACTTTGTCTCTTCGTCGCGTTTCCCGTTTCTGCCGGTATCTCGAACAACCTCCTTTTCTGGTAGTGCTAGTGTCTGACCCAAATCTATTAGGATAGTTTGTATTATGTGGGAGTCCCACACCGTTGACCATAAGCCATTTAGTTGGCTTTATAAAGTTTGGCAATATATATATATATATATATATATATATATATATATATATATATATATATATATATATATATATATATATATATATATATATATATATCTAAATGACTTGGACTTGGTCTTGGGCTTGGGCTTGGGCGCGGGCCGGGTCGGATCTTTAAAGAAAGATTTTATTTTTCGTATTTAATTTGGAACAACTTTTTGTTATTTAAAATTTGAATTTTAAATTTGAATTAACAGAAAAAATTGTGGTTGTTCGTAAAAAGAGGCGTCTATTCAGAAAAGTCACTTTTTCTTATCTATAAATACGGAAGACATCCCAAAAGTAGAGTATTCAATCTGCACGTATGTTTTCCAGCTTTGTTGTATCCTGATAGAGAATTGCTTGTAATCCCTAAAGTATATACGTGCAATAAATCTTGAAAGATAGTGCTCTTTGATGCCTCAAAGCCTTAATTTTCTGTTACTTATCTTTATTTTTCTAACAATTTTCTTGAGTTATTTCTCCTATGGAGAAATTATTGGTTACTGTTGAGAATCCGAAAGACTTAATCAAATTGGATCGATTGATGGATCAAACTTTACTCGTTGGAAGGACAAGATGATCTTCTTACTCACTGCACTAAAAATCTTTTATGTTCTTGATCCATTTTGGCTGCACTACCAGAACCATCCCCGGAGGATACTGATGCGATCAAAGTGGAGAGGAAGAAACGAGAAGAAGATGAACTGCTCTACCGAGGTAATATTCTGAATACTTTGCCTGATCGATTGTATGATTTGTACTCCAATTTAAAATCTCCAAGGAAAATCTGGACAGCGTTGCAGACTACATATGAAAATGAGAAACGAGGTATCGATAAATTCTTATCTTTGTAGTAATTCGAATTTAAGATGGTAGATACAAAGCCTATAATGGATCAGATTCATGAGTTACAAATTTTAGTTTCAAAACTAAGTGATCTTGAAGTGAACAAAACTAAGTGATCTTGAAGTGAAAATTCCTGATGCACTTCAAATAGGTGCAATTCTCTCGAAATTGCCTTCTTCCTGGAATAACTATAGAAAAAAATCCTACATTCTACTGACAAGCTAACTATAGAACAATTTCGAACTCATCTTCAAATTGAAAGTGAGACTCGTGCGCATGATGAAATTGTTCATGCCTCTAATTCTACGGTTAATACTGTTAGTTAGAATAAGTCAGGAAACGAAAATAAAAATGTGAAAGTTTCAAAGAAGTCTCTTAATAAAAAGAGAAACAATATGAGTTTTTATCATTGTGGAAAGAAAGGCCATAAGATTCAAGACTGCAGGTCTAAGAAAGCAGGAATAAATTTTCATTCAGGAGATGCTAGAAAATCTGGAAACTCAAGAAATTTCGAGAAGGTAAACACAGTAGAAAGTTCTTCACAAGAGCTAGTGGCTATGATTTCTGCTATACCCAATGAGATGGTTAAAGAGTTGAATATAGCTGCAACAACCACAAAGAATCAAGACAGGTGGTTGGATTTTGGTGCAACAATTCATGTCTGTCACGACAAGAATATGTTCAAGACCTATTCTGAAGTTAAAGATTCTGAAAAGGTGCTGATGGGCAACCATGTTACAGCCGAAGTTGAAGGAAAAGGAACAGTTGAAATCAACTTTACATCTGGGCAGAAGCTGACTCTTTTGAATGTGTTCGATGTTCCTGAAATAATAAAGAACTTGATTTCTGCTAGTTTACTTTCTAAGAGAGGTTTCAAAATTGTAATTGAGTCTGATCATGTAATTGTGTCTAAGAGTGGTCTGTTTGTAGGAAAAAGGTATCATTCTGATGGCATGTTCAAACTAAGTGTTAATGCAATAAATTATGCTTCTGCTTATTCCATTGTGTCTGATTCCTATTTATGGCATGCTAGATTAGGCCATTTAAATTTTGGCTCTTTAAATTATATGTCAAAAAATGGTTATTTCTTTTGTAAAACTGAACATGGAAGCAAGTGTGAAATATGTTTACAAGCGAAAATAACTAAGAAACCATTTCGTAAAGTTGAAAGATGTACATAATTATTACACTTAGTGCATTCTGACTTATGTGAATTAAATGGAGAATTAACTAGAGGAGGTAAAAGATACTTCATCACATTTATAGATGATTTCTCTAGATTCACATATATTTACCTACTTAGAACAAAAGATGAAGCATTTCAAAAGTTTAAAGAATTTAAGTCAGTTGTGAAAAATCAAAAAAGTCGGAAAATAAAAATTATTCGAAGTGATAGAGGAGGAGAATACTTTCCTACTTAATTTAGTAACTTCTGTGAAGAGCATGGAATAATACATCAAACAAGTGCACCTTATACACCAAAACAAAATGGATTGGCGGAAAGGAAAAATAGAACTTTAGTAGACATGGTTAATTCTATGTTATTAAATGCACGTTTACCGCACAATCTGTGGGGTGGAGCACTACTTACTGCTTGTCATATATTAAATAGAGTGCCTTCAAAAAATGTTCATGTTTCACCTTATAAACTTTGGAATGGTAGAAAACCTAATATATATTATTTTAAAGTGTGGGGGTGTATATCTTTTTATAGAGTTCCTGATCACCAAAGAACAAAATTGGGACCTAGAGGGATAAAAAGTATTTTTGTTGTATATGTACAAAATTCGAAAGCATATAGATTGCTTGATCTAGAATCTAATGTTATTATAGACTCTATTCATATTGAATTTTTAGAAAATAGATTCATTAATGATATTGTTGATGAGCAGTTGAGTGCACAAGATCAAAGTATTCATGACACACAAAAGATGTCACATTCTGAAATAATTTCAAATAAAAGGAAAAATGACAATACTCAGTTAGAGCCTAGAGGAAGCTTTAGATAGGAAAGGAAAAACTCTTGATCCGGATTTTATATCTTCGAAATCTATAGTTTTTCTAGCAGAGGGAGATAGAACTAAAGCCTGTAATCAGATACCTATTTTGTTTAATATAGAAGAAGATCCTAGAACATACAAAGAAGCTATGTCTTCAAGAGATGTTGCTTTTTGGAAAGAGGCGATTAACGATGAAATGGACTCAGTAATGTCTAACAACACATGGAATTTAGTTGATTTGCCTACTGGATCTAAATCTATAGGTTGTAAATGGGTATTCAGGCGGAAAAATAATACAGACAATTCTATACAAACATTCAAACCAAGACAAGTTGCAAAAGGCTTCACGCAAAAAGAAGGTATTGACTACTTTGATACATATGCTCTAGTTGCAAGAATAACATCTATTAGAGTACTTTTGTCATTGGTATCTATATATGATCTATATGTACATCAAATGGACGTTAAAACTGCTTTCTTAAATGGAAATTTAAGTGAAGAAATTTATATGAAACAACCTGAAGGATTTGTTCTTCCTGGTAATGAACATAAAGTTTGTAAGCTTATAAAGTCTCTCTATATCTAGAAACAAGCATCAAAACAGTGGCATGAAAAGTTTGATAGTATAATATTATCAAAGGGTTTCATACATAATCAGGCAGACAAATGTATTTACTCTAAGTTTACAGAAGATTATAGAGTTGTTATTTATCTTTATGTCAACGACATGTTGATTTTGGTACGAACATGCTTGGAATTTCTGAAACTAAGAAGTATCTAACTTCAGTTTTTAAAATGAATGATTTGAATGAAGTAGATATTATCTTAGGTATCAAGATTCAAAGAAGTGATAAGAGAGTAATTTTATCACAGACTCATTACATTGATAAGGTTCTTACTAAGTTCAGTCATCTGGGCATAGTGGAGTCTAAAACTCCATATGACTCAAGCATCAAACTTACTGAAAATACTGGAAGAACAGTTGCTCAATTAGAGTATGCAAGTGCAATTAGCAGTCTGATGTATGCTATGCACTGCACTAGGCCTGACATAGCATTTGTCATTTGTAAAATTTCTAGGTTTACAAGTAATACTCACTGGAAAGCTATAATTAAAATACTTGGATATTTAAAGAGAACAAAACAATTGGGCGTTTTTTATAATGGGTTTCCTACCACATTAGAAGGATATTCTGATGTGAGTTGGGTTACAAATATACATGATAGTAAGGCTACTTCAGGTTGGATATTTACTTTGGGGGGGTCGCACCATTAGTTGGGCATCTAACAAACAAACTTGTATTTCTCATTCTACTATGGAATCCGAGTATATTGCATTACAAGCTGCCGGAAAAGAAGCGAAATGGCTAAGAAATATGTTACTAGATATAAAATTGTGGCCACAACCTATGCCAGCCATTTCAATATTTTGTGATTGTGAGACTACTATGTGTGTAGCTTATAACAAAATGTATAATGGAAAATCAAGACATATAAGCTTAAGGCTAAGAGAATTAGTTACAAATGGAACTATAGCTATAGTGTATATGAGATCAAACAAGAATCTGGCAGATCCACTTACAAAGGCATTTAATATAGATGCAGGATAACAAACTAGTGAAGGAATGAGGGTAAAACTCTTAAATTAATCACAAGCGACGGGAACCCATCTTTGAGTTGGTATACAATCTAACAATATAAGTTCAATGGGTAATAACAAGTTGCTTGTGTTGATTAAGCACGAATCTTCTCAATTAGAGCCTAGATTCCTATGTACTGTTTTACTGTTATGTGAGGAGTTTAGGAGTTGTTAAATTTGTGTGATAATAGGGGCATAATGACAAACTTCCAAGTGCATACTGTTACAAGAAAGAGGGTGAATTAATTCTTAATGGAATTAGCAAATGTCTGTAGTAACAGGGACATAATGTCTATTTCCACCTATATGAATATTGAGGTGGTGCCGCTTCTAATAAGATTTAAGAGTTGATCTTGTAAATATTCATGAATTTGGATTAGCACATGGCCATAAAAGTGCTAAAGCATAATACTGGATTATTTCTCTACTTAATAATATTATGTTTGTGATACTTTCGGTTTGAAAAATGGAGTTGTGGTTCAAATCATAGGATACCAATAGCTTCGTCAAACTTTAAGGTACTTACACTAATGAAAAGTTCAAATCTATATAAGATACTTTTCGATATGCATGATATTATGAGACATATTACAAATTAGTGGGGGATTGTTAGAGTAGTTTGTATTATGTGGGATTCCCACACCGATGGATGTTGTCACGACCCAAAATCCACTAAGGGTCGCGATGGCGCCGGACACTACTGTCAGGCAAGCTAACCAAATTACTTGATGAAGTTCTCATTTTTAACAATCTAGAAAACTAAGATTTTCCTTTAATTTTTCGTAAATAGAAAGGTGACTGCTTCAATTCCAATTAAATAATAAGCATTTAATACAAGATATTTCAAACCATCCCAGAACCCGGTGTTACAAGTGCATGAGCGTTTACTGATAAGGAAATAAAATACATCATCCGTCCGTAATACAGTGGACAGGAAGTAAATACAATATGCGGGAAGGGACTACACAAGTTGCAGGCCGCCTCGAATAGTGCAACTCACCTAGTCCCTGAATCATCAGTGCTGCTACGCCTAGGAGGACACTAGAGTTATATATACCTGTGCAACAAAAATACACAGAAGTGTAGTATGAGTACGAAAACAACGTGTACTCAATGAGTATCCCGTCTAATCTCGAAGAAGTAGAGATGAGAGGCCGACTTCAACACTTGCTAGTTGTCAAATAATAATATAATAAAATGTGAGGATTTCATGGATTTATATAGCAGTTCTAACTCACAAAGCTAGAAAATAGGTAAAAACCTTTAACAACAATAAAGGATTTTCAAGATTTACTTTTCATTTCTTTTATCAATTTACAAAAAGGCCAAAAAGGCAATATCAACATTTAAAATCCTCAGGCAAGCAAGGTAAGCATGCGTAAATAATGCTGAGGTCGATGGCCCGCTCCAACAGAAATGTAAACTGTGCAATGCCGAGGGTCGAACGACGCGAACCATAGATGCATCTATTTAATCTGCTGAGGCGTTCGGCCATCTCCAAAATTTAAACACATACAGACAGTCAATCACGAGTCCACACGGAGCAATTAGCCAAAGAAGTACATCCTCTTTTAACCATTTAAGAAAAATGAAGTTTAATCCTTTTAGAAATTTATTTACTAGTTCAATGTGATTTAAGCAATTTAAGCTGTCAATAAATTCACAAATAATCCAAGTATAACATGCTCTTGGGTCCTAGACTACCCGGACAATAGCATAATAGTAGCTACGCACGGACTCTCGTCACCTCGTGCGTACGTAGCCCCCACAAATAGGAGCACATACTCAATTATTTCACCTATGTGGACAATTCCTCTTACAAGGTTAGAAAGGAGACTCACCTCGCTCCGAAGATCCATAACCGGCATTCTACGCCCTTCCGAAGATTCAAATCGATGCACAACGCTCCAAAACTAGCCAATAACTATGTAAATCCGTTAATATATGCTAAGGTACTCATTATAATCCAATTTATACCAATTCCTAACCCCGATCGAAAAGTTCACGAAAACACCATCGGGCCCACGTGCCCAGAATCCGAAATTTTTCGAAGATAAAGTTTACCCATATCACGACCCAAATCCCAAACCCGGTCGTGATGGCGCCTCTCGTGAAGACAAGGCCAGCCAACAAAACAAACGCTTCCTTTTAACAGTTATTTAACATTTATAAAGCTAAAACATAATTAGCATAATCAAAAGCGCGGAAAATAATGATAACAACAGGGAACCATCCTGTCACAGCCTGACATCGGGGTGTCACTAGTCATGAGCTACTTGAGAGTTCACTAAAGTACTACAAGTCCAGAAATAGGAACAAAGTCTGAAAGTAACATGAACAACATAAAATAAGGGAGAAGATTTGGTGCCGCGGACGCTAGCGGTCACCTGGCTCAGCTATGATAACAAATCTTCAATCAGCTCAAAACCCGCTACCGGGTGGTCAAGTACTTGCATCTGCACGCGAGGTGCAGGGAGTAAAGTGAGTACTCCAACTCAATGAGTAATAAAAGTAAATAATAGCTGAAAGCAAGAAATCACGTAAGGCACTCCATCATACTATATAGAACAGTACAACCCTTTTTAGAAAAAAGTAAAACCGTGAAATCCTTTGGAAAACATCTGGGCTCAGTTAAAACCTCTTTTGAAAATGATCTTTTCAACAGTTGCCAAAAATACTTTCAAAACAATTTGTGACACTATGCACAGAAATCCGCCCCTCGGGCAATATCCTTGTTCCTGGTCAGCCACTCGGGCCCCAACACTCAATGATCAGATAGCACCAGCAAAAGCAGATAAATATCTCCAGGAATATCACAGACAACAAATAATGAACAAATGAATGAATGCAATGCAATGCATATGATGGTACATTCCAGTACCCACTGCGGCGCGTAGCTCGAGCCACCCATGTTTATTTATCGTCGATGGCGCTCACTGGGGGTATGTACAGACACCGGAGGGGCTCCTACAGCCCAAGCGCAATAACAAGCCATCTCATGGCATCAAATCTAGGCTCTCAGCCTCATATCAATATCAGTATAATCATCCAGGGCACTCGACCTCAATATCAATGTACACCGTTGCGGCGCGCAGCCCAAGCGACCCATAATCAGTATAATACTGCTACGGCACGCAGCCTGAGCCACCCATAATGTTTCAAGTCATATCACACAGTGTCATTGTTACCACTGTTTCAAGTCACTGCTGCGGTGTGCAGCCCGAGCCACCCATAATCAGTCCAGAAAACATCATAAGCCCCTTGGGCATTTATAAAACAGTAGTTCTCAGCTCGAAATAACATTTAAAATATTATTTGAGTTTTCAAAATAGTATTTAAAATCTTTTACTGAGACCAAATGACATGAAAGATATTCAAAAAAAACAGTAATCTCAATCCCCAAAGGATTCACATAGTTGGCAATCAGCCCAAACTTGGCAATCAGCCCAAATTATGATGATAGCAAGTAGTTTCAGTCAAATACACAGTAAAATCAACAACTGGGACGGACCAAGTCACAATCCCCAATGGTGCTCTACCCCACGCTCATATTCGGCGTGCAAGTCACCTCAATACAGCACTATGATATGCAAATTCGGGGTTTCAAACCATCAGGATATCATTTACAAGTATTACTCACCTCGAACCGGTGAAATCTCTAGCCCATGATGCCTTTGCCCCTCAAACCGGCCTCCACGCGTGTCGAATCTAACCAAAATCAGAGCAAATACATCACAATATGCTAAGAGGACAATACCCAATCGAAAGAAATCGAGAAATAGCAAAAATCTCGAAACTAGCAAAACTCGAGCCCCGGGCCCGCTTCTCGAAAAATTACAAAACTTACATTACCGTATTCCTTGTCTCGCCATGAATCAATACATACCAAGAACTCCCAAATCCGAGCTCAAATGACCTAACAAATCCGAATTTAAAATATCAAAAACTCAAGCCCTAGCTTTACCCCCTTTTGATGAATTTCAACCAAATTTCCATGTTAAATCTATCATAATTTCATGTATTTAGGCCAAGGAACTTACCTCCAATCACACCTAGTCGAAATACCCCTTCAATTCCGTCCAAGAGCTCTCAAGCTTGCTTAAAAATGGAGGAAATGGACTAAGCTTCACGGAACAAAATAATGATATAAACCCTTCTGCCAAAAGCGATTTTCGCTTCTGCGGCTAAATAACCGCACCTGCGGTCACCGCATATGCATCCAAATGACCGCTTATGCGGTCTGACTTAAATCCCTAGGGACCGCTTATGCGGTCTAGAACCGCTTCTGCGATCGCCGCATTTGCGGACTTTTGTCCACTTCTGCGGAAATTTCCAAGCCTCCAGGAACAGCATTTGCGACCTCCTCGCTGCATCTGTGGAACCGCCTATGCGGTCCCTTTTCCGCAGATGCGGAAATGACAGAACCAGCAACCTTCAAACATTCAATAACTCTGAATTCTCCGTTTAACCACCTGAATTCACCCCGAGGCCCCCGGGACCTCAACCAAAAGCACAGACATGATCCTTTACCTCATTCAAACTTGCTCGAATCATCATAACATTATCGTTAACATCAAAATCATTGAATTTCATCAAATCAAAGCCTAAGTTTAACCAAAACTTCCAAAACTCGCATTCGATCACAAACCCAACCTAAACACCTCTGAATCAACTGAAATTTTGCACACACATCCAAAATCACCTAACAAAGCTACTGCAACTCTCAGAATTCCATTCTGACCCTCGGATCAAAATCTCGCATACCAACCGGACTTCGCCAAATTCCTAACTTCGCCAACCTAGGCTAACTTCTACACCGAACCTCCAAAATTACTTCCGATTGCGCTCCTAAGCCAAAAATCATTTCCCGAAGCTAACCAAATCACCGGAAATAACATCTGAGCCCTATAACTCATAAGTCAACGTCCGGTTGACTTTTCCAATCTAGCCTTTCCTTAAAGAGGCTAATTGTCTCATTTCTTACAAAACCCTATCCGAATCACTTCAAACTCACCAAACACATATAATAACACATGAAGAAGCATAGAATAGGGAAAACAGGACGGACATGAGACGACAGGTCAGGTCGTCACAACCCATAGCCTCAAGAACTCATATATAATTTTCTTTAAATTCGATACTCAAAATCGTGGTCAAATTCCAAGAATACTAATTTTCTAGGTCTTCCCTCAAATCCTAAGTTTTTCCACAAATTCCTTGTCTAAATCCATAGATAAACTTTGTATTTAACTCAAAGCTAGAATAAATTACTTACCTCATGACGAGTGATGAAAATGGCACCTCAAAGTTGCTCCCCATCGGCTCCAATGGAAGAAAACAGGGTTGAAATGAACCCAACCCCGGATCTTAAAATACCTCACTGCCTCAGCTATTTCTGCACCTGGAGTCCCTTGACTGCTTCTACGGTTCTGTAGGTGCGGTTATGTGACGGCCCAAAGGGTCATCATCGAAATTCTTCCTTGTTCTGTGCTTCTAAGGCCTTGAAAACCTCGCTGCTGGTTACTTCAATTTGCATGCATAGTCCGGGCGCGAAGCCGGAAAGTTTTTATGTTAAAATATGTGAATTCTGTGAAAAATTTGAAGAATTATGATATTAATATTGATATAGTTGACTTTGGTCAACATTTTGGGTAAACGGACCCGGACCCGGACCCGGACCCGTGATGTGATGGTCCCAGGAGGTTCGTAGAAAAATATGGGACTCGGGCATGTGCCCGGAGTCAAAATCCGAGGTCCAGAACCCCAGTAAAAGAATTTTTCTGTTAAATTATTTTCTGAAATTAACAAGGAAAAATGGAAATGAAAATGAGTTAGAAAATATAGGTACCGGGCTCGTATTTTGGTTCCGATGACCGGTATAGGTCTTAATTATGCGTTAAGCACTTTTTGTGAAATTTGGTCAAAATTGGACGTCGTTTGACGTGTTTCGGACCTAAATAGCTAAAGTTGGAAGTTATGAACTTTGAAATGAAAATTATGAGTTTTGTGGTTTGATTCTTTGATTTTGATGTTATTTTGGCGATATGATCGCTCGAGCAAGTTCGTAGGATGATATTGAGTTAGTGTGTGTGTTTGGTTGGGAGCCCCGAGGGCTCGGGAGTGATTCGGAGGTGGTTCGGGGTAGTTTTACACCTAAAAATCATAGCAGATTTTCTGCAATTCTTGCACAGGTCATTTGTTCTACGTGAACGCGACCTTGTCCCGCGTTCGCGATGACCAGTGCCCCAGCCTTCTTCACGTTCGCGTAAGGCCCACCACGTTCGCACTGTTATGTCATCCCCCTCATTGCATTCGCGATCCTCTTGTCGCGTTCGCGTATAACAGTCCCTAGGCCCCCAGCATTTTCTTCTACGCATTCGCGCCCCCTTTCACGCGAACGCGATGCTTGCCTGTCTTCCTTCATCACGAACGCGACAGGGATCTCGCGAACGCGATGAACAATTTTGCCCAGCAAATTTTTAGGTTCAAAACAGTAGCTATTACGGGATTATTCCCATTTGTCTTAAACCTTGTCTTCTCCACAGCACCTAAGTGAACTTCAGAGCTAACCTTTATCAAAGTTCCTTAGGTAAGTATTATTTAACTCATCTTCTTCATTTCCTATCATCATCTATCAAATTCCTAGCCCTAAATCATGAAATTCAAGGTAGAAAATGGGGGTTTTGGGTAGAACTAGGGTTTTGGGAATTTTGGGCGATTCAACCTCAATTTGGGGTCGAATCTTAAAACAAATTGCATATTTGAACTCGTGGGGTTATGGGTGATTGGGTTTTTGTCCGAGCCTCGTGTTTGGACCATGTGGGCCCGGTGTCGGATTTTGGTAATTTTGGAAGAATGATGGGAATTTCATTTCTAGATTATGGGATTAGGTTTTTGAGATCTTATTGATACTATTGAACTAAATTGTGCCTAGATATCATTGTTTTGGAGTTGGATTCTAAAGGAAAGGCTGTTTTAGAGCCTTGATTGCTATTTTCGGACCGAGGTAAGTGTTTGTTCTAACTTTGGCTTGAGGAAATAGGATTAGGATATTATTTCTTACTTGCTATGTGAAGCTGGTGTATAGGCATGGTGACGGTTATCTATGCACCTGAGTCTAGCGTGACCGTGAGTCTTAATTGTGATTGATTCGAATTTCATGATGCACCTTCTTGATTAATTGATAAGCTTAATATAACGTGAATAGCTGAGGCAGGTTTGTGATTGGTTTGTCATTTGGAGCATTGGCTCGGACTAGAAATTGATACTCGAGAAATAAGTAACTAAGAGAGGAAGTGTTGTGATTATTCCCTTGTCGGGATTAAAGTATTTATTGTATCCTCCCTTTCCGGGGCGTGTAGTTATTGGGTATTTCCTTGCCGTGATGTTTTGTTGAATTTAGTTGTTGATATTGCTCCCTTGACGGGATCTAATAGGAGGGTTTAATTCCCTTGCGTGGATTTCTTCCACTATTCATTACTTCTTTGCCTCCTTTATTGATGCTGTTGAGTGAGGAATTATATCGGAAGGGTCGGGTTGCATGCTGCAGCACTAACAAATATAAATATCGGAAGGGCCGGGTTGCACACCGCAGCACTAACAAATATAAATTCGAAAGGGTCGGGTTACACGCCGCAGCACTAACCAATATGAAATTGGTAGGTTGGGTTGCGTGCCGCAACGGAGTATGGATCAAGTATATTGCTTTCTGTATGTAGGGTTTTCCTGTGTTTTCCTTATCATTTTTTAATGTACGGTTTCATTTCTTACCCGATGATTTCTATATTTAAACTGTCGTACCCCACAGCATGCTCCCCTTCCTCTTAGTTGTTTAAATTCGTGTACTTCCTGTTATTGTACGTATATCTGTATAGGTTAATTGTGATAGGTCCTGTCTACCCTCGTTACTACTTCGCCGGGGTTAGGCCAGGCACTGACCAGCACATGGGGTTGGTTATGTTGATTCTACACTCTGCGTTCTTTTGTGCAGATACAGGATTTGGACCGCAGTAGCAGCAGTGGTGCAGGTGTTAGCATTCAGATCCGCGAGGCACCGAGGTAGCTTGCAGGCATCCGCAGGCCCAACGCCTTCTCTATCCTTACTTTATTCTACTGTCCCATGTGTTTGGGACAAACGGTTATATGTATTTCTTTCAGACCCTTGTTTCAGTATTCTATAGTAGTCTGTGAGTAGTGACACAGATACTGGGTAGAAGTGTAATTTGGAGTTTTGTATTTCCGTTTTCAGTTCTTTAAATATTTTTAAAGTCTTCTGCTTTATTTTAATGTTTCCGTTACTATATTGTTTAAACGAAATTAGTGATGTGTTTCTAAATGTTCGGCTTGCCTAGCTCCGACAGTAGGCGCCATCACGACTCCCGATGTTGGGAAATCCGGGTCGTGAAAATTTTGTATTAGAGCTCTAGGTTGCATAGGTCTCGCTACTCACGGACAAACTTGGTAGAGTCTGAGGGATCGGTACGGAGACGTCTGTATTTATCCCCCAGAGGCTACGGAGTTAGGAAAAGTTTCACTTGTTTTCTTTCTTGTCGTGCGATCCCGTTTCTCAACACTGATTGTCTTTCCTACTCTCTTCTTTCGCAGATGGCGAGAACACGTGCTTCTTCATCTACCATGCCGCATTTCGAGACCCCAACAGTGGCCCCAGTGGCGGAGCCTTAGGTCGGTTTTGAGGAGGAGGTTCCCATCCCAGCAGTTTTGGTGGGCCCAGCTCAGGTCCCAGAGGGATTCATAGCCACCCCAGTTCTTCAGGACGCTTTGGTCATATCGATGGGCTTAGTGGAGAGCGTCATTCAAGAAGGTTTGCTCCCAGGGGTTCAGCCAGCTGTGGCAGGTCATCCAGGCGCAGCGGCTCAGGCCGGGAGTGAGGTCACGTTTCAGGAGGCGGCCAATATGGGCCGTGGAGTTGAGGTGGTTCTGCCACAGGGAGGCAGATGTAGGTCGGATAAGAGTCCCCGCCATGCAGGCAGATTCAGTTGTACCTCGTCTAGAGGTAGAGGTACTTATGGTAGAGGCCATGCTCCCAAGCCCTTTCAGTCAGCTTCCCCTATCACTCAGAGTATTTCAGGTGGTCGTTCAGGTCGACCAGGTCAGCCCCAGTTTCCTCAGCTGCAGCGTCCATGTAGATGTTATAAGAGTGGTGAGTATGGTCACTACAGGAGGGTTTGCCCGAGGTT
>MU780707.1:6043-105041 GCA_026770625.1 Nicotiana glauca
AAATCCAAGGTCATGTTGTATCCTTTTTCATATTAAGAAACTCCTTTGTGTTGTATCAATCTCCCGCTATATAATGGCTGATCTTTCAAGTCAAGTCCATAAACCCAGTCATTGCCAACCCTGAATCCCAATCCACTCTAGACTTTTTCTCCGGGTGTGTAGTCATCCTATCATAGAAGCCATACGATACTCATCCACTCTCCCACTTTGGTCAAACTCACTCTTTTGAGCAACTACTCGGCTCCTGTTTTCCACACTAGGCCTTCTAGAAGTTTAATCACCACAAGACACTTCCCACATGTCCTTACGAAGATCATCTTTCTCGAGTCGTCAACATTAGAAATAGCAATTTGATCCTGAACCACCGCACACCGCGATCTTTGATAGCCATTCCCTAACACCATTTCACAATACCCCACCCAAGGGCGAATTGAAGAAGATCATAACACTGACAAACTTAACACATTCAATCAAGGACTATGACACTACGTCACAGATAAAAATTCCACCGTACTTGTAAACACCAAGTCTCGTTATTCCATCAACCCAACATGAACATACATAGTCCGATTGTCTTTCCTCTGTCGGGAATAAAACACTGAATCTCTGAATCGTGCATTGAGTAAACCTCTCTTCAAGTCATTCACTTCCCCAACACATAGGCAAGCATCCTACCATCACATCAATATTGTGCGATAACCATTCATAAGCATTGTAGCAACTTTTGCATAGCCTCAAAGCTCTCAGAAGTATAGCTACTGAGCTAAAACAACACAATATCCTTCCTCAAGGCGACGACAATAGCCCAAACAACCATGCAGGGAGAAACATCCCGCACCGCATCTGTAGTACCATTACAATTACTCACTCCCCGATTCGTAACCAGTGCTTCGTGTCGCATAAGATTGAATGGAAATGAAATAAAGGCATAAGCCTCAAGGGATCAAATCGCACAATGAGGAAATCAAGAGGGATCAAATCGCACTCGTGAGACCTAAGGCAACCTAGTGCTCTGATACCATGTTGTCACGATCCAAAATCCACTAAGGGTCGTGATAGCGCAAGACACCACTATCAGGTAAGTCAACACCAAAAAATTGATTAAATTCCCATTTTAGTATTTATTGAAATCATTTCTTTTATACACTAAACAAAAAAAAAATGAAATTCACTGAATAAATAATGATGTCTTTAACAAACTTAAGTATTGAATAATCCCAGAATCCGGTGTCACAAGTGCACGAGCAATTTATAGGAAATAATATAATAAAATAACCGTCCGGAATACAAATTGGATAGTAGAGAAACTACAATACAAAACTCTGAAGGAGACTCTGCTGGTTGCGGGTTGTCTCGAGAAGTGCAGCTCACCTAAGTCTGTTCATCAACCAAGCTACTGCGCCAAACTTGGTCACTAGACATACATGTGCCTGTGCAACAAAAATGCACAACAAGTGTAGTACGAGTACAAAAACAACCAATACCCAGTAAGTATCCCATATAATTTCGAAGAGGTAGTGACGAGAGGTCGAGTTCGGCACTTACTAGTGGTCCAATAATATACCGATAATACAGTAAATCAGGGATCAATATAAAAATAATTGTAACTTAGTAGCATGATGCAAGTAAACAATTATTTTATTAATAGGGAATTTCCAAATTCATTTTTCATCATTTACACATTTATCTCACGGTAGTGAGGCAATATCTTCATTTATAAATTTGCAAGTCAAGCAATACAAGCATGTGCAAATCATGCCGAGGTCGTACGGTCCGATCCAATATAATAATAGAATATACACTGCCACAGGGTTGAATGGCGCGAACCATAGATGCATCTATTATCCCGCTCGTGAATCATTCATGCGACGCGGTCAAATATAAATAAACACACCAAACATCCAATCAAGAATTAATCAGGGATACAATTACCCAAAGAAATGACAACTTCTCTTTAACGGTCAAGAAAATTATGTTTAACTCCTTTAGAAATTCTTTTACCAATTCGATATGATTCAGGCATTTTAAATTGATAACAAGGTTTCAAGTATTACAAGTAAAGCATGCTTTTAGGTCCTAGACTACCTAGCCTTAAGCATATTAGTAGCTACGCACGGACTCTTGTCGCCTCGTGCGTACGTATCCCCCACAAATAGGAGCACATATTTAATTATTTCACCTATGATATTAGTTCCCTCTTACAAGGTTAGAAAGGAGACTCACCTCGCTCTGAAGTTCCAAAACCGGCTCCCAAGCCCTTCCGACAACTCAAAGCGATGCCAACGCTCCAAAACTAGCCAGTAATTATGCAAACCCATTAATGTATGCTCAATACTTATTATAACCCTATTTATAATAATTTTTAACCCCGATTGAAAAGTTAACAAAATCGCACTCGGGCTTACGTGCACGGATTTCGAAATTCTTCAAAGATAAAGTGTATCCATAACTACGAATTCAAATATATAGCTTATCCCAAATTCCATGTCCAAAATCATGGTCAAAATCCATAAATATAATTTTTTAGGTTTTTCCTTAAAACCCAATTCCCACTATTTTCCATGTTAAAATCTATACATAATCAATGTATTTAACTCATAATAGGTGGGATTAACTTACCTCCAAGTTTCTAGGTGGAAGACCCTTTCAAGAAGCTCCAAAATTGCCCAAGAATGGAGAAAATGAGCAAAAATGTCCAAACCCCGCTATTTAATGCGTTCTTCCCACCAACTTCCGCATCTGGGCACTCCTTGCCGCTTCTGTGCGTCCGCTTCTGCAGATGCTCCTTTGCACCGCCATTGCTGCTTCTGCGGCCTTCCCTTTCGCTTATGCGTTTGCGCTGATGCGGTCAAGGCTCCGCACCTGTGATCCTTCACCTGGGCGGCCCTGTTCCGCTTCTGAGACTTCTAGGCCGCTTCTGCGGCCAAAAGCCCGCAGGTGCGGTTACACCAGAAGCGAGAAGCCTCAATTCTTCTTCAGCTCCAAATTTTGATCTGTTAATCACCCGAAATCCACCTGAGGCCCCGGGGACCTCATCCGATCATATCAAAACGTCCCAATACACATTACGAACTTAGTCGAGCCTTCAAATTCCATCAAACAACATCGAAATCACGGGTCACAATCCAATTCAAGCTTAATGAACTTTAGAACTTCAAACTTCAACATTCGATGCCGAAACCTGTCAAATCTCGTCCGATTGACCTCAAATTTTTCTCATAAGTCATGTTTGACATTACGGACCTACTCCAACTTCCAGAATCAGAATCCGACCCCGATATCAAAAAGTTCACCTTCGGTCAAACTTCTCAAAACCCTTCAAATTCCTAACTTTAGCCAAATGACTCCAAAATGGCCTACGGACCTCCAAATCCACTTCTGATCGCGCTTCCAATACCAGAATCACCATACGGACATCGATAACATTGAAATGCACTTCAACACAAATTTATGAAATTCTTCAAAAAATGCTAACTTCCACAATAGGCGCCAAAACGTTCTCGGGTCATCCAAAACCTGATCCATCCATACGCCCAAGTCCAAAATCATCATACGAACCTGCTAAAATCTTCAAATTCCGATTTCGAGGTCGTTTACTCAAAAATCAACCCTTAGTCAATTCTTCCAACTTAAAGCTTTCGAAATGAGATTTTTTTTTGCAAATCTATTCCAAACTTTCCGAAATTCAATTCCGACCATGCATACAAGTCATAATACCTGAACTGAATCTGCTCATGGCCTCAAACCGCTAAACGACGTGTTAGAGCTCAAAACGACCGATCGGATCGCTACCCTATTCTTTGTCTATATCTATTTAGTTGCTTCTTATATGAAGAGCATTTTCGAAATAATATGCTTTATTAGCTGGAATATGATCCCCTTATGTAATGTTGGATCTGAAAACTGAGACGAGCAAATTTCTATTAAACAGGATTGCTTTTTCCTTGTTTGCTAATAATGCTAGCTTATTATTGGTTCGCTAATCATGCACCTCAACTTAATTTTTTAATATTGTGGCCCCTAATGAAGTCGAGTCATTTTTTAAAAAGTCTTCTCCCACTCAGAAGACTTCCATTAGAATCTCTATGGGATTATTATAACATGTGGAGAAAAGAATGTTTGCATTTGCTTCATCAAATAATTAAAACAATAGTTTTTTCGTAAAAAATGATTTTTCATAAATGGAAATATTATATTGGTGGCTATTTGGCCTTTAGATACAACAATTAAATAAGCTTAACATGACAAAGCAGTCCTGAAATCTTGTATTCTAGTCTAGAAAATTAAACAAATCTTGTTGAGCATAAGTTGAATGCTCTATGTTGATTTAGTCACGAGGAATTGGTTTGAAAGAACTTGAATTTTTTTTCCTTATAGAGATTATAGAAAGAACTTGAATCTGCGCTTGACCTTGAAAGGTTTTTCTTTAAAATGATAATGCACCATTATTTGAGCTTAAATTTGTATTGACATCTTGTCCACAAAATGTACTTGTAATAACTTTTAGCACACTATTGCACATTTCGTAATCAATAAGAACCAAATCCACATCAATTAAAAGACAAAATACCGATACTTCCGAACCTAACGAAGTCAAACTTAATTTTGCACAAGTTTTCTAAAATACGGTTAATTCGGATAGTGTTATCATTATCATCATTATTATTGTCATTCTTTGTATTATCATAACCACCATCTGCTTTTGAGTAAAGATTTATTTCTTTTCGGTGTTAAATAAGAACCTACAAACCTATTGATAATAGGTGAATTAGACTATAATTAGACCCTAAAGAAACATATTTTTTGTATAGCTTCATGGTAAAAAGTGATAACCAAATGTTCTGATTAGTTATTTTCATGCTTTTCAGGCTATATCCAATAAAATAAGTCGGTGGAGCACTTTTGGGATCAATTACGGAGAAAAGGAGGCCAATCATACAATACTCACGAAGTGCACCAAGCAAAGGGACAAAACTAGAACTAAACTTGGCTTGCCGCTGTTAGACCGTAACCGCAGTAAGATCGCGGCAGAACATTACCAAAGATTCAGAGGACCATTCTGGCCGCGGTCCTAGCTTAACCGTGGTGGGACCGCGGCAGAACGCGGAAATTTCAGGGACCAAAGTGTTAAGTCGGGAAAACTTGGTGTAAAACCCTTATAAGATGTAGAAATTCGGCCACATTAGGGCAGACTTGTTTTGGAGATTATTTTGCAAGATACACAAGTGTGAGAGATCACCCAAAAATATCATAGTTCTTTATCTCTTTTTTTTCTTGCAATTTTTCATGATGAATATTTTCGTAGTTTATCTTTACGTTGTTATAAGTAGCTAAATACTTTAGTCTAAGGTTTTGATGGAACCTATTGAAGGATGAACTTCTTGCTTATGTTAATATAGTTTGCCAGTTAATCTCTATTTGTTCAACTGCGTATTTATTGTAGTTAATTGACAGGATCCTCAATTAGATGTGCCTATTTAGTGTGCATAACTCGGGAGAGAGTGCATATTTACGTAATTATTGAACAACACCACTCCCAAAGTATAAGAGGGATCTATAACTGCGGGTTTAAAGGAGGGATTAGGGATAACGAAGCCTTGGGTGTAATCTAAAGTGAGATGTAATAAATAAAGTCAGCTAGCGCAACTCGGGAGAGTGCGTCTAGTAAATTATCGCGATTACTCGGGAGAGATTTACGGTAAAAAGAGTGCTCATGATTGATAGAGATATTTTGGTGAATCTATATGAAACATAACCGGAAGGGATTCCATCAATAGGGGAAATCACTACTTTAGAACCTTCTCATTATTATTTACAACCCAAGCATATTTAGTTTACAGCTGTTTATTTACTTTCAATCTTAGTTACTAGAAATACCATCAACTATTGTTTACAATGTTTGGGTCAGTTGATTCTAAAGAATTTAGTAATTCAGAAAAAAGTAATTGATAGGTTAATTCTCTGTGGATTCGGTTATGGGCTTAAATACTCAGGTTATATTTGCAACGCCCGCGTATCCTGTTATAAGTTATAGTTGGGCGTGATCACCTATCTTGGCCCGAGCAATTAGCGGTGTTATCAATTACAATTGAAAGAAGTACAAAAATTCTTAGTATAGTCAGTTTTCTCTAAACCCAATTTTTACATTGAAATTTTAACTTTCATTGACTTGGTTGCACAGGTGCATGCCTAGAAACTCATCGAGATCTGATGAAGTATTAGAAGCATTATCAGATCCCGAGAAAGTTTTCAAGGCTTTGAATTGGGCCAACCGGAAAAACAAATAACAACCAACAACTACACAATTCAAAACAATCATGGGAGATGACCAGGAAATCCCAAGAGTTCCAATAGTGCCAGAGGCTGCTCTTTATGATTGGGCACAACCCACAGCTGAGAATCTATCCACAGCGATAGTAGTCCCGCAGATACAGGCTGAGTCATTCCAAATCACAAATAACATGCTGCACTTGTTGCAGAATAAGGGACTATTTTCGTGGTCACAAGTTGAAGATCCTCAGAAACACTTGAAGAATTTCTTGTCTATCTGTAAGACCCAAAGGCAACCCAATGTAACTCCGGAAGCAATCAAGTTGTTATTATTTCCATTCTCAGTGACAGGAGCTGCCCAGACTTGGCTGAATTCACTCCCCAAAAATTCTATAGCAATGTGGGATGAACTAGTCAAGCAATTCCATAACAAGTTCCACCCACCCAACAAGACTGCTCTTCATCTTGATGAGATTTTGAGCTTTAAATAGAGACAGATGGAAACTTTGCATGAAACATGGGAGCGTTTTAAAGGGATGCTGGTCATATGCCCACACCATGGTATTCCAGATCTAATGCTGGGGCAACGGTTCTACGTGGGATTGTCAGATAGCGTAAAGAACATAGTTGATGCTTCAACTGGTGGGGCATTCTTGAGCAAAACATGGAGAGAGGGCCAAAGTCTGCTTAACAAGATGGCACAAAATTCGGTATGGATAACCAGAAATGCGCCTATCACTCCAGTGGTGCACTCAGTGCCTTTAGATCCATCAAATTCTATGGCTGAAAATATGGCTACCTTATTGACACAGATGTGCATACTCACCAAAAAGGTGGAAGAGTCAGGGCAGAAACAACAAGTACATATTGTCGATACTACTAATGGGGGTTTGTGCGCATCTTGCATTAGTCAGCCAGTTGGTAATTAGTGGAATGCAAAACACGATCATCATCACTACCCTGAAGACATGAACTATATGTCTAATTATGGCGGCTAGAGATAGGGTGGTCAGAATTGGGGTCAACAAAATCAGCAGTACAGGCCAGCACAGCCACAGTTCAACACTGGGAACATGGGAGGTATGAGCCCCCCAACAATATGGCACCTTACCCATGACCACTGGGATACAATAATCAGAACCAGCAGCAGGGGTATCACCCACCTCAGCAGTAGTATGGTGGAAGGTAGGAAGATGGGTTTGCTAGACTTGAAGCAATGATGCGGCAGGTTATTGGGTCTAATGCAAAAATTAATGAGAGAGTCGATGCACATAATGAAGCAATCAAAAATTTTGAGGTACAGGTGGGCTAGATTTCGATGTCTCTGAACAATCGTCCCCATGGGACACTACCTGCAGACACCCAGATAAATCCAAAAGATCAGGGACCGAAGTAGCTGATGGCAGTGAGTCTACGTAATGGAAGAGATCTGGATGTAGAGCAAGAAAGGGCTCGAGAAGCTAGACACGCTGAGACACTCATACCAGTGCCCATCGAGCTGGATAAATCAACGAAACTGACAGAGGTGACAGTCCAGCCTGCTCAAGAAGAAAATAACATTCCGAATGAGATCGAGAAAGAAGCTGAAACAGTCCAGGAGCCAGTAGTTGATTTAGCAGTTGATAACGATCAGTCCCAATTGATTGGGAAGAAGAGACCTCCTACACCCATCCCCCAGAGGCTGGCTAAGTACAAAAAGGAGGAGCAATACAAGAAGTTCTTTGACATACTAAAGCAAATCCATGTAAATATACTATTGATTGAAGCTTTGAAGGAGATGCCTGGGTATGCAAAAATCATGAAGGACTTGATGTCCCAAATGTTTGATTTCCAAGACTTGGCCACAGTTACTCTTACTCAGACCTATAGTGCAGTGGTGACTAGACCAATTGCGGAAAAGTTGTCTGATCCAGGGAGCTTTACAATTCCATGCACTATATGTAATTTTGCTTTTGCTAAGGCACTGTGTGATCTAGAGGCCATCATCAATCTTATGCCCCTAGCAATTTATAAGAAGTTGGGCATTGGAAGAGCTAGACCCACCTTTATGTTGTTGCAGCTGGCTGACAGGACTGTGAAACAACCCTCTGGAATCCTAGACGATGTGCTGATTTAGGTAGGGAAATTTGTGTTCCCTGTAGATTTTGTGATCCTAGACTGTAAGGTGGATGAAGGATTCCCATAATTTTGGGAAGACCGTTCTTGGCCACGGGGAGATCTCTAATTGATTGTGAGACTGGGGAGTTCCAGATGAGACTGAACGATGAAGAAATAACATTCAATATGCAGAAATCCATGAGGCGACCAAGTGAATTCGCCAATTGCTCTCTTATTGATGCCGTGGATGTAATTGTAGAGACTGATGATGAAAAGTTGACTATCGAGGACCCCCTTGCTGCATGTCTATTGAATGTGCATGAGGTAAATGGAGAGGATCTGGCGGAATGGGTGTTGGCGTTAGAGGGTAGAGGGTTCTGGGATAGAAACCTAGAGTTTGAGACCTTGCACTTGGAAAATCGAGAAACTCCTCCAGCCAAGCCAACCATCGAAGAACCACCAAAGTTGGAATTAAAGCCATTGCCCGCCCATCTCAGGTATGAATTTCTTGGACCTAACTCCGCATTACCTGTTATTATCTCATCTAGTTTGTTAGATGTGTAGGCTCAACAACTATTGCAGGTACTTAAGGAGTGCAAGACTACTATTGGGTAGACCATGGCAGATATAAAGGGGATCAGCCCCGCATACTGTATGCACAAAATTCTACTGGATGAGGGACACAAACCTTCCAGGGAACACCAAAGAAGGCTGAAACCTAATATGAAGGAAGTGGTGAAGAAAGAAGTAATCAAGTAGTTAGATGCGAGAATCATTTTCCCAATCTCTGACAGCAACTGGGTTAGCCCAGTTCAATGTGTTCCTAAAAAGGGTGGCATGACGGTAGTTAAGAATGATAACAATGAATTGATATCTACAAGAACCGTCACGGGCTGGAGAATTAGCATGGATTATCGAAAGTTAAATCTAGCCACCCGGAAAGACCACTTCCCACTTCCCTTCATTGATCAGATGTTAGACATATTGGCAGGGAGGTCACATTTCTATTTTTTGGATGCATGCTCAGGGTACAATCAGATCTCCATTGCACTATAGGACAGAGAGAAGACCTCTTTCATTTGCCCGTATGGCATTTATGCCTTTCGGAGGATACCCTTCGGCCTATGCAATGCACCCGCCACATTCCAACGATGCATGATAGCCATATTCATTGACATGGTAGAGGATATAATGGAGGTGCTCATGGATGACTTCTCAGTGGTGGGGAACTCATTTGATGAGTGCCTGATAAATCTGACTCGTGTGCTAAAGCGGTGTATCAAGACTAACTTGGTTCTGAATTGGGTGAAGTGTCACTTTATGGTACAAGAGGGCATAGCCTTGGGACACCGGGTGTCAAGCAAAGGAATTGAGGTGGATCGTGCTAAGGTAGATGTGATAGCAAATCTACCTCCTCCAACTTCAGTCAAAGCAATCATAATCTTCCTCGGGCATGCCGGTTTCTATCGGCGATTCATAAAATACTTCTCTAAAATTGCCAACCCTCTCTATAAGTTGTTAGAAAAAGATCACCCCTTCTTGTTGTCTGATGATTGGAGGGTAGCATTTGAGGAGCGGAAAAAGAGGCTGGTCACAGCACCTATTATAGTTGTCCCCGACTGGGAGCAACTGTTCGAACTCATGTGTGACACTAGTGACTACGGAGTGGGGGCAGTGCTGGGACATCGGAAAGACAAGCTGATACATCCAATATACTATGCTAGTAGAACGCTGAGTGGAGCCTAGCTAAACTACACTGTGATTGAGAAGGAGATGTTGGCTGTGATGTTTTCTTTTGACAAGTTCCGATCATATCTGATTGGTTCCAAGGTAATTGTATATACTGATCACGCAGCTCTCAGGTACCTAATTGAGAAGAAGGAGTCTAAGCCACGCCTGATTCGTTGGGTGCTGCTGTTGCAAGAATTCGACCTCGAAATTTGTGACTGTAAGGGCACAGAAAATCAAGTCGCTGATCATCTATCACGACTTGAAGGAGCTAAAAAATCAGTCGAGGTCGAAGAGATCCTGGAAACCTTTCCAGACGAGCAGCTGCTTGCTACTAATCTTGAGGAAGCGCCATGGTATGCAAACTTTGCTAATTACCTGGACAGTGGTATAGTTCCTCACGACCTTTCATCTGTCCAAAGAAAGAAGTTTTATCGTGATAGACGCAGTTTAGAATATGTATTGACAATATGATCCAGAGGTGTGTTCCCGAGATAGATCAATCTTTTGTTTTGGAGGCTTGTCACGCATCAGCATATGGAGGACATTTTGGAGGGGTCAGGATAGCTGCGAAAGTGCTTGAGGCCGGATTCTTTTGGCCAACAGTGTTTAGAGATGCGCACCTATGGGTGAAGGGCTGCAATAAATGTCAGCGAACTGGGAACATCTCCCGTCGCCACGAGATGCCCATGAACCCGATTCAAGAGGTGGAGGTATTTGACGTCTGGGGGATTGACTTCATGGGTCCCTTCATCAGATTCTTTGGCAATAAATACATACTTGTTGTTGTGGACTACGTGTCCAAGTGGGTAGAAGCTACTGCGTTACCCACTAATAATGCAAGAGTAGTGGTGGGATTTTTGAAAAAGAACATATTCACCCAATTAGGGACACCAAGAGCGATTATCAATGACGGAGGCACTCACTTCTGTAATAGAGCCTTCGAAAAGTTACTTGCAAAGTAAGATGTACGCCACAAGGTGGCTACCCCGTATCACCCGCAAACTAGTGGGCAGGTTGAAGTGTCCAACAGAGAGATAAAGAATGTGTTAACCAAGACTGTGAACGCCACAAGAACTAATTGGGCGAGAAAGCTAGATGATGCAATCTGGGTCTACAGAAATGAGTTTAAAACACCAATTGGTATGTCACCCTATAAGTTGGTGCTTGGAAAGGCCTGTTACCTGCTAGTGGAACTTGAACATAAAGCATGGTGGGCATTGAAGCAGTTGAACTTAGATATTAAGGCTGCAGACACAACTAGAATCACTTAGTTGCATGAGCTTGACGAGTTCAGACATCTTGCTTTTGAGAGCACAAGATTGTACAAGGAAAGAATGAAGAGGTTACACGACCAAAACATTGTTGAGCGACATTTCAAACCTGGGGATATGGTATTGCTCTATAACTCAAGATTGCGGTTGTTCCCTGGTATGCTTAAGTCAAGATGGTATGGACCATTTCGAGTGGTTGAAGTATTCCCTTCAGGTGCTGTAGAGATTGCCGCTGAGAAAGAATCTCGTACATTTAGAGTCAATAGGCAGAGATTGAAACTATATGTGGGCATGAACGAACAAAAGGAAGGGTCCGAGATCCACCTAACTGAACCTCAAAGGTCGAGCGAGCCTTAAATGCGCTCACTTACGTCATGCCGCGACGTTAAATCAGGCGCTGCATGGAAGGCAACCCACGAATGTATTGTAAATGTAGTTTGTAATGTCATGTAAAAAAAAATATAGATAGAATAATTTCTAACATATTGTATATATGCAGGATAGTGCGGAGGACTTTGCATCACGAACCTGGGCATAATATGGGTAAGGTAGGCATTAAAAGAGGTAAAAAAAAATAGTGCCTAAGGGGCAAAACAATGAAAAGAACCCCAAAATAGGCATCCAGTAACAGGTCCACCGCGGTCACGGTGTAACCGCGGTGGGACCGCGGTCGTGAACCCTCTCTGAAGATGGTCCACCGCGGTCATGGTGTAACTGCAGTAGGACCGCGGTCGTGAACCCTCTCTAAAGATTGTCCACCGCGGTCGCGGCGTAACCGCATTGGGACCATGGTAGGTCAGAACGGGCCCAGGTACGAAATGCAATTTTTTTTTTTATAATTTTTTTCTTTCCTTTTTCTTTTCCTCCCTTTCCCTCCCCCCCACCTCCCTTAATTAACCTCACCTAACACTACCTTACCTATAACCACCGCTCCCTTTCCCTTATTCTCTCATCTTCTCTCCCAACTTTCTTCTTCCTTCTTCTTCCCAAACTCTTCCTTCTCCATTCTTCTTCTTCTTCCCAAAACCCACTCTCTCTTCCTTTTTCTTCTTCTCATAACCCAAAACCCCCCATTTGTTTTTTATTCCTTCTTCTTACTCCCTTCCTCCATCCAAACCCTACCTCTCCACAACCCTCCCCCCCTAAAATGCCCCACCCCCATTCCCCTCCATAACCCCCTAAATTTGTCCCCCAGACTCCACGGTAATCTTCAAGTAAGTTGTTCTAATTTTTCTTGTGTTTTATGTACTTTGGCTTATGTAGTGATTATTGTGTACAATTCTTGATTTTGGTTGCAATGGGGTTTTAGACTCCAAGTTTGGTGTTGTAGATGGTGTTTGAGATTGACTTGTGTAGATGTGAGGGTGTGTTCCTAGTTGACAATTTTTGTGTGGGGTGGGTGGTGGTAGCACTTAACTGATATTAATTGGTGGAAGCATGCGGGGGAGGGGGGGGAAGGTGTTCTTATATGGCGGAATTGTATCATTGATAAGTGGTGTGGGGGCAATAGTGGATGTTGTCCATTTTGGCACCTTACTAGATGGTTATACTGGCCATGCTTGACAAAAAAAGGAAACTGTTTGGTGCGAGCGGGTGGCGAAGTCTGAGTATCCATCCGACTGGCACATGTTTGGCTGCCCCTGATCATTATGATGAATTGATTATAGGTACTATGGCTCGAAAGAAGTGTAGGAACTCGGAAAGCACTTCCGAAGTGCCGACTTATGATGCCACTCGGTTCACGTCCGAGGAGGAACAAGACCGGTTTCATTCTAAATCTAGCAAAAGCTTTGTCACTGAAATTGCTATTGGCAGGGCTGCCCTCCGTGTAGAAAAACTGGACATGTACGAGGAAATCCACCTGAGGGTGATGGAGTTCTTGTTCGAGGAACCTGAAATGGCCAACCCAATGATAGTCCGGGAGTTGTACGCGAACTGCCCGGAACATATGTGCCGTTCTATGGTTGTGCGGGGCAAAGTGGTAGATGCCTCAGTACTGAAGATTCGCCAGGTCTTGCAGCTGCCTCCATTCACTAGTGTTACTGATTATTACCAAAATTCTCCAGGAGTCGATTGGGATACTCTAATTTAGTCAATATGCTCAGGGGGACGACCAATTTGGATACAGGAGAACATGACCCTTCATTCCAGGTCGTTCACATGGGAAGCCAAGTGCTGGTTCACCATGATTTGCAGCAGGCTATTGCCCACGGGCAACACGTCAGATGTGAACAGCTTACGAGCTCTATTGGTTTGGTGTTTTATAACCAGGAAGGACGTCGATGTTGCGAAAATCATTGGAGATGAAATGATCCTCCGGTCACCTCTGATGACTAAGGGGTTTTACTTCCCCTCACTTGTGAAGAGGTTATGTCTGCTGGCCGATGTCCCAGCCAGTCCTACGGATGGCACTTAACCCCCAAAAATAGCATTTAGAGCATCGAAGATCAAAGTAGGCAGAGATGCACCCACTCACATTGTGCTGGACGACGATGATGACGTCCCAGCACCCATGGCACCACCTAGGACATCTTATGATGCTGCCGGATCCTCTCGGCAACCCCAAACTGGGGCGGAGTTCTCTAGATCACATTCCAGCCGACCTAGGTTGCCTTCTTGGGAGGAAGAGGTGGCAGAACTTCGCACCTCAGTGGATGGCCTGCATGTACGTTTGGATTCCATGTCTAGATGGCAAGCCAGGTCTAAGAGCCGGCTGATGGCTTGGTTCTGTGCTATAGGGAGGGCCTGTAATGTGGACCCCAACACCGTCTCTGACTCCAACTGATGACTAGGGAAGTTCTCTTACCCTTCTGCGCTTTAATTGTTTTATGACATGGGGACATGCCATGTTCTTTTTATGTGGGGTGGGAGACTTGATTTAGTGTATTATATGTATTGTAGTGTAGATATGCATTAGGTATGTTGTAGTTTTGTGTTTTTGTTTTTGTTTGTATTTATGTTAGACGTCACTGACTTGGCCCAACGACGGACACTTGTCGACGGGTTTCTTTAGGGCTAAGGTCAGATATAAAAAAAAAACCAAAAATATTTTTATTTTATTTTCTTTTTAGGTAGTATAGTAATTCCTCCTTGGTTTTTCTTTTGACCACGGTTCTTTTCCAAGGGCTTTTCTTGAACCGGGTTAGGCAGATTTTCCTTTAATAGATTTTAGGACCCTTAGGACTCTTTTGGGCTAAGATGGGTGAGGGAAAGAATGCATCCCGTGGTGTACATACCTGCAAATACTTAAAATGAACTTGAGGGTGCGACGTCTAGGCTCACATGTAGACTCTTAATCTTATGCCTTAATTTTTCACACCTTGTCTTACTTGAATGCTCACGTGAATGTGTTGACAAACTAATTCGGAATGAGTTATATGCCAAGTGTGTGTGAGGTAATATACGTATTCTATGCTTGCATGCGATACCTAGAACTTGCCCCGTGTGTGCGCAAAGCGAAATAGAAGTTGTTTGGTCTTGGAGATGATTTAGGAATTTCTTTGTGTAGCCTATATAATCATGAATCCACCCGTACATATTACCATAGTTAACCTCTTTGAGCCTATAATTATTTTTCTTTGGCAACCACATTACAAGCCTTACCCATTTGTTTGAATTAACTATCTACTTGGACCTTTTCACCTCTCATGAGCACTTGAATTGTTATGAACCTTGTAAATGTTAAAGTATGGGGTGGTCGGTTTGGCTTTCGAGTGGAACTACTTGAATAATGAGAAAGGTGCACTGTTTTGAAAAAGGAAGAGCCACTTAGTCTAAAAAAAAAACTCCTCGATAAGTGGCGGCTCAGGATGCAAGTGTGCTTAAAAAGGAGAATGGGGTAGTTACATTGATGTGAAGGTAGAATTTTGGGGTGACATAAGGATGAGGTTTAATTGAGAAAATGTATGTATTAAAGTGCTTAGGGAGGTGTAGTCACTCTTATATCTAAATGCATCCTACCCGTCTCGTAGCCTACATTACAACCAAATGAAGCCCTAATGATCTTAGATTGAAAAATTCGATTAGTAGAGTATTACACTAAGGGCAAGCTTATGGTTTATCTGTGTGGCATATGAATATTCTTTGCTGAGAGTGAGTGAATTCGTTCTATCTACAGTTCCTTGTTGTTTGATTTCATGTGTGTGGAACTTCTCTAAAAAATGTGATGTGAGGGCATTTAACTCAAGAAGAAAAAGCAAGTCTTCACTTCTGTTAGAGTACATAGAGTAAGCATGAGTGTGGCATGGCATTAGAGTCTTCATCTGAGGTGTGGCTGTTGCATTGCTTTGGTTGTTCTTTCATAATAGCAGGTGTGACATAAAAAGGGTAATGCATCAAATGAATAGGCCTAGAAGTGTGGTTCAACTTGCTCGAGGACGAGCAAAGATTTAAGTGTGGAGTGTTGATAATAGGTGAATTAGACTATAATTAGACCCTAAAGAACCACATTTTTTGTATAGCTTCATGGTAAAAAGTGATAACCAAATGCTCTGATTAGTACTTTTCATGCTTTGCAGGCTATATCCAATAAAAGAAGTCGGTGGAGCACTTTTGGGATCAATTACGGAGAAAAAGAGGCCAATCACACAATACCCACGAAGTGCACCAAGTGAAGGGACAAACCATAACTAAACTTGGCATGCCGCTATCAGACCGTAACCGCGGTAGGACCACGGCAGAACATTACCAAAGATTCAGAGGACCATTCTGGCAGCGGTCCTGGCGTAACCGCGGTGGGACTGTGGTAGAACGTGGAAATTTTAGGGACCAAAGTGTCAAGCGGGAAAACTTGGTGTAAAACCCTTATAAGATGTAAAAATTCGGCCACATTATGGCAGACTTATTTTGGAGATTATTTTGCAAGATACACAAGTGTGAGAGATCGTCCAAAAACATCATAGTTCTTTATCTATTTTTTTCTTGCAATTTTCCATGATGAATATTTTCGTAGTTTATCTTTACGTTGTTATGAGTAGCTAAATACTTTAGTATAAGGTTTTGATGGAACCTATTGAAGGATGAGCTTCTTTCTTATATTAATATAGTTTTCCAGTTAATCTCTATTTGTTCAACTACGTATTTATTGTAGTTAATTGACAGGATCCTCAATTAGCTGTGCCTATTTAGTGTGCATAACTCGGGAGAGAGTGCATATTTAGATAATTGTTGAACAACACCACTCCCACAGTATAAGAGGGATCTATAAATGCAGGTTTAAAGGCGGGGTTAGGGATAACGAAGCCTTTTGTGTAATCTAAAGTGAGCTGTAATAAACAAAGTCAGCTAGCGTAACTCGGGAGAGTGCGTCTAGTAAATTGTCGCGATTACTTGGGAGAGATTTACGGTAAAAAGAGTGCTCATGATTGATAGAGATATTTTGGTGAATCTATATGAAACATAACTGGAAGGGATTCCATCAATAGGGGAAATCACTACCTTAGAACCTTCTCATTATTGTTTACAACCCAAGCATATTTAGTTTACAGCTGTTTATTTACTTTCAATCTTAGTTATTAGAAATACCATCAACTATTATTTACAATATTTGGGGAAGTTGATTTTAAATAATTTAGTAATTCCGACAAAAGTAATTTATAGGTTAAATCTCTGTGGATTCGACTCTGGGCTTAAATACTCAGGTTATATTTACAACGTCCGCGTGTCCTGTTATAAGGCATAGTTGGGCGTGATCACCTATCTTGTACTGGTGACATACTCCATTCATAGTTTGAACCATGACCTATTTTCCTAGTGAGGGCCATAGAAATTGGCGCTAAGGACAAACGTCAAGGTCGAAATTTTGTACGTTTGCTACATTTTCTCATCACTTAGGTTGCCCGAACCCGTAGTTAACAAGGTAAATGGCTTCAACATGAGCAACAAAGAAACCAAATGAGCGCAAAATCATCACTTAAATATAATATTATACATTTGAAGATAGAGTTTGAGTTTGTGTATTGATAGTGCAGAAAATTGTTTACACAATCAGACGACCTAAAAGACAATTACAAGTAATTACTCTGTATTATATCGTTGACTAATAATTTCAATTAGATGACCAATAGTATTATATAGTTGACTAATAATTTCAATTAGATGACCAATAATCTATTGTAAACGTTCAATCACACTAATAGAATAAAAACAACTTTATATTACTTGTATAGTTTCGTAACCTCTGATTTTATTTTGGGTTTTATTGGGGGGTTGGAGGCTAAATTTCTCGGACTCTTTGTTTTGCAACTAAATTATCACATTTTTACCAAGTCCTGAACGTTGTGTTTTCGTTATCTGAATTTTTTCCTTTGTGATTATGACTAATAAATGAGACGATCTCAAATCATGAAAATAAAAGGACACTTGAAACTACCTGTAATAGGATTTTTAAAAACTGGAAAAGTTATTTGTTCTTGAAAAATCTGTATATTTTGGTAAATTATAAAGCAAGAATGGTAGCATATATTAGCGCGAATAAGATTGATAGATCTTTTTACTTGAATTTCATTGTTGACGTGTAGCTTCCTAAGCCATGAAATTCGGTAAAAATTATTTTTCATAAATGGATTTGGCCTTTAGATACAATAATTAAATAAGCTTAACATGACAAAGCGGTCCTGAAATCTTCTATTCTAGTCTAGAAAATTAAACAAATCGCGTTGAGCATAAGTTAAATGCTCTATGTTGATTTAGTCACGAGGAATTGGTTTGAAAGAACTTGATTTTTTTTCCTTATAGATAATAAAAGAACTTGAATTTGAACTTGACCTTGAAAGGTTTTTCTTTAAAATGATAATGCACCATTATTTGAGCTTAAATTTGTATTGACATCTTGTTCACAAAATGTACTTGTAATAACTTTTAGCACACTATTGCACATTTCGTAATCAATTAGAACCAAATCCACATCAATTAAAAGATAAAATACCGATACTTCCGAACCTAAGTAAGCCAAACTTAGTTTTGCACAAGTTCTCTAAAATACGGTTAATTCGGATTTTATCATTATCGTTATTATTATTGTCGTTCTTTGTATTATCATAACCACCATCTGCTTTTGAGTAAAGACTTATTTCTTTTTGGTGTTAAATAAGAACCTACAAACCTATCTTGTACTGGTGACATACCCCATTCATAGTTTGGACCACGACCTATTTTCCTAGTGAGGGCCATAGAAATTGGCGCTAAGGACAAACGTCAAGGTCGGAACTTTTTATGTTTGCTACATTTTCTCATCACTTAGGTTGCCCGAACCCGTAGTTAACAAGGTAAATGGCTTCAACATGAGCATCAAATAAACCAAATGAGCGCAAAATCATCGCTTAAATATGATATTATACGTTTGAAGATAGAGTTTGAGTTTTACGTATTGATAGTGTAAAAAATTGCTTACACAATCAGGCGACCTAAAAGACAATTACAAGTAATTACTCTGTATTATATCATTGAATAATAATTTCAATTAGATGACTAATAATCTGTTGTAAAGGTTAAATCACACTAATAGAATAAAAACAACTTTATATTACTTGTATAGTTTCGTAACCTCTGATTTTATTTTGGGGTTTTTTGGGGGGTTGGAGGCTAAATTTCTCGGAGACTCTTTGTTTTGCAACTAAATTATCACATTTTTAGTCCTGAACGTATACATGTTGTGTTTTCGTTATTATCTGAATTTTTTCCAAAGTGATTATGACTAAAAAATGAGATGATCTCAAATCATGAAAATAAAAGAAAACTTGAAACTACCTGTAATAGTATTTTTAAAAACAGGAAAAGTTATTTGTTCTTGAAAAATCTGTATATTTTGGTAAATTATAAAGCAAGAATGGTAGCATATGAGATGATCTCAAATCATGAAAATAAAAGAAAATTTGAAACTACCTGTAATAGTATTTTTAAAAACAGGAAAAGTTATTTGTTCTTGAAAAATCTGTATATTTTGGTAAATTATAAAGCAAGAATGGTAGCATATATTAGCGCGAATAAGATTGATTTACTTGAATTTCATTGTTGACGTGTAGCTTCCTAAGCCATGAAATTCTCCACTTGCCTGTTTATTTAATTTCCGAAGCCGATTAATGCTCATTTTTATTTTTCAGCAACATAAGTTGGTCTCTTTAAAGCCAAAGGTGGTGTTTGACTTTTGTTTTACTTTAAATTCTGAAAATAACTTTGAGAAAAATAGTTCATTTGGATAAATTTCAAAGAAAAGATTTTCGAGCATTTTTTAAGCTATCGGGAATCTTTGTGTTTGTCTAAAACAAGTGGGCGTTTGGACATAAGATTTGTAAAATTTTGGAGAACATGAATTTTGTAAAGTGAAAATTATTTTTGAAAATTAAGCTGTGTTGAATATAATTTTGGATTGTTTTCGAATTTTTGGGAGTAATCTAATGTGAAGATTTGGAAAAAATACCTTTTTTGAGTTTTTCAAGTTTTTGAAAATTTTCAAAAATTATCTTCAAGTGAAAATCAAAAATTTTATAGCGAAACATTAATTTGGAAAAAGTAAAAAAAAATTCGAAAAAAGGGAATTTTTTTTTCTTTTTTTGGGAAAACGGACCCTAAATGATTTCAAGCGGCCAGCAGTGAGGTTCACTTGGTAATCTTTTTTTCCTTGGGTTATGTAATTCGTCGTGTTCAGACGTGATTTTAACTTGTTTTGGAAGTAATTAAGGTAAAATTTATTCCCACCCGGTGCTTTTATAAAATTAGTTGATGCATGATATGACTGTAAAATTAAAATCTGTCAATATTTCAGGCACAGTCCGAACTTTCTCTCTCTAGGAAATGTTTCTCTCTGGCGTAAGTTAGCATAAGCTACGCCATCCATGGGAAGGAGAGCTCGAATTCCTATACAGAAGGTGAGAATGGCGCAGGAAAAAGCGTAGAAAATACGTAACCAGCAACGGAGACAGGAAAATCAAGCACAAAAGACGAAAAACAGTAACCTAGAAGTATTAGAGAAAAGGAACGAGGTGAATGAAGAACAGGGTACAAGAATTGGAAATTCCCAAATTATAGAGGAATGGTCTGCAATTCAAGCATCCAGCAGTAACGGGAAGATGGCGTGGGCGGATGAATTTGAAGCATAGAGAAATCAGCAAAATCGAGGAGGAAGAGCTCAATTTGGGACAATTTCGACATCAATAAGATATCAAATGTTGGTTTCAAATTGGATTTCGTAACGCCACAGATAATCGATGAGGTACCTGGTTGTGCAATTGAAGAAGATGACATAACTCCTAAAGTTGAGTATTCACAAAAGGTTGTTGTGTGTTATGTTGTGGGGGCACATTCCACTTTCTCAATACTAAATGGCTACATACAACGTCTATGGGCTAAATATGGGATAAATAAGGTACTAATGCCGAAAAATGGAATAGTATTGGTCTGAGCACGTAATTTTTGCCCAAATAAAAATACTTCTACAAAAGTCACAAATAGATTTTTTTAAGTGTTTTCAGTTTTTATAGAATTTGTAGGAATTTTTTGTTAAATTGTTTGCACTTAGTTGTATTTTTGTGTACATTTAATATTTTAAAATCATGAAAAATACCCTAAAATGTTCAAGTTTCATGCATTGCATTTTAGGTTGTTATTTGTATTTTTAAGGTTAAGTTGTTAATTAATTGCATTATTAAACAAAAATCACAAAAATACCATAAATTCTTGTATTATTAGCTTCTAATTTCGAATTATTAATTTTTCTTTCATTAGTTTTATGTTAATTAATTATCTAAATATTGGAAATAGTATGTAGGTTAATTTTACAAATTAGAATTAAGTTAAGATTTAATTAAGATTTTTTAATTAATTTTATTACGATTTAAGATCAAGAAAAAACAAAGAAAAGCATTGAAGAGCTCGTTTGGTCTTAGTAAAACTGGGCTAAAAGCCTCTCAGTGGACCAAATCCCCGCCCATCCGCCAGTCCCAACTACCCTCACCGAGTCCAGCCCCCACTTAAACCCAAACGTCGTCGTTTCGTTACACCTAATCTCAGCCTTTGATTTCATTAGATCGGACAGCTGAGAACTTATCACTCCCATCCCTTATAATTGTCGTAGACCCCCTAACCCCCAGAACACCCCATTCTCTGCATCTCTCTCACCCAACCAAACCCTAGCCGTCTAGGATTCTTTAGCCTCTCACCACTGCTGTGACGATCCGACCCGTCGTCTCATGTGTTACTGCTCTATTTTCCCCCATTTTATGCTTCTTCATGTTTTGTTATCAGTATGTAGTGTGTTAGAGTTGATTTGGATTGGTTTTGATAAGAAATGAGACACTTAGTCTCTTTAAGGAAGGCTTAAGTTGGAAAAGTCAACCGGACGTTGACTTATGAGTTGTAGGGCTCAAATGTGATTTCCGGTGTTTTGGTTAGCTTCAGGGGATTATTTGTGACTTAGGAGCGTGATCGGAAATGATTTTGGAGGTCCGGTGTAGAATAAGGCTTGAATTGAAGAAGTTAGTATTTTGGCGAATTCCGGTTGATGGGTGAGATTTTGATCCGAGGGTCGGAATGGAATTCTGAGAGTTGTTGTAGCTTCGATATGTGATTTGTGATGCGTGTGAGAAATTTCAGGTAATTCGGACGTCGTTTGGTTGGGTATTTGATCGAAAGTGCGTTCTGAAAGTTTTTGAAGAACTTAGGCTTAAATCCGATGTGATTTGATGGTTTTAGCATTGTTTGATGTGTTTTGAGGGTTGGAACAAGTTTGAATGAGGTTTTAGGGTGTATTGGTATTTTTGGTTGAGGTCCCGGGGACCTCGGGGTGAATTCGAGTGGTTAAACGAGAGTTTTTGAAGTTTGCTTCAGGTCTGTTGTTGCTGTCATCTGGTATTTCCGCTTCTGCGGAAATGGACCGCAGAAGCGGTCAGGCATGGGCTAGGGTAATTCCCATAAGCGGAAGATGGTCGCTTCAGCGGGTCCGCATGAGCGGACATTTTACCGCAGAAGCGGTTTTGAGAGAACCGCAGAAGCGGAGTTGGAGTCGCATAAGCGAAGATTTGGTTTTTAAGTGAGAACCGCATAAGCGAATTTTTGGCCGCAGAAGCGGTCCCGCATAAGCGGTAGCGGGACCACAGATGCGGTCCCGCATAAGCGGAAGCGGGACCGCAGAAGCGAAAGTCACTTTGGTCAGAAGGGTTTAAAATGTTATATTTTATCCGCGAGCAAGAGGTAGTTTCCACCATTTTTGAGCGACTTGGAGAGCGTTGGGCGAACATTTTCGAGGGTTTTGACTGAGAATCAATTGGAGGTAAGTTGTTTGGCCTAATTATTCAAGTTTATGGTAAAATTAACATGAAAATGGGTTGAAATTCATCAGAAGAGGGTGAAGCTAGGGCTTGAGTTTTTGATATTTCAAATTGGAATTTGATAGGTCATTTGAGCTCGGATTTGGGAGTTCTTGGTATGTATGAACTCGTGGCGAGACGTGGAATCCAGTAATGTAAGTTTGTAATTTTTTGAGAAGTGGGCCTGGGGCTCGGGTTTTGCTAGTTTCAAGATTTTTGCTATATTTTGATTGTTTTCGATTGGGTATTGTCCCATTGCCATATTGTGACGTATTCGCTTTGTTGTTGGATAAATTCGATGCGCATGGATGCCCGTTTGAGGGTCAAGGGCGTCGCGAGCTAGAAATTTCACCGGTTCGAGGTGAGTAATGATTGTAAATGATATCCTGAGGGTTTGAAACCCCGGATTTGCACCCATAGTGCTATATTGAGGTGACTTGCACGCCGGATAGAGAGCGCGAGGTAGAGCACCGTTTGGGATTGTGATTTGGTCCATCCTGGTTGTTGATTTTACCGCGTATTTCACTATGACTTGTTATTTTTTTTCACTATGACTTGGGCCTATTGCCATACTTGGGACTTACTGCCGACTGTTTGAACTACTTGTAAGCTATCATCACTATTTTCCTCACTATTAAAAATATTATTTGAATTTAGTCCATTTGAATTACACTGTTTCATGAACTCAACTATATTTTTACTCAACCTTGAGTTTTAAATGATAATTGAACTATTGTTTGAGGTGAGCACTATTATTTTTACTCATGCCCGAGGGGCTTATGATTATTTTCTGGACTGATGGAGGCTGAGGGCCCTATGTGAGGATATGATGAGTGATGTGAGGGGGCTTTCAGGCCTCGAGTGATATGTGAGGAGACTTTCAGGCCTCGAGTGATATGTGAGGAGGCTTTCAGGCCTCGAATGATATGTGAGGGGGTTTTCAGGCCTCGAGTGATATGTGAGGAGGCTTTCAGGCCTCGAGTGATATGTGAGGAGGCTTCCAGGCCTCGAGTGATGTGTGAGGAGTCTCTCCGGCCTCAAGTGTATTGTGAGAAGGCTTTCAGGCCTCATGTTGATATGTACAGGCTTTCAGGCCTTATGATGGTATAGCGCTTGGGCTGTAGGTGCCCCTCCGCAGTCTGCACACCCACAGTGAGCGCGAGTACCCATGTGTTGTGATACTGAGCTCGAGGGGCTGATACTACTTGAGTGATGTGAACTGAGCCCGAGGGGCTGATACTGATCTGAGTGACGAGATACTATGCCCGGGGGGCTGACACTATTCTGAGTAATCGATATTGAGCCCGAGGGGCTAGTACTATTTGAGATGTGCCCGAGGGGCGAACTTTGATGTGCTCATCTTGCATACTTGTTTGCCTTCTTACCTGCTATACTGTGGTATTTATGCCCGAGGGACAGATTTTCTGTGCCTATCAGCTCTAAATGTTTGTAATCATTTTTGTAAGTATTGAAAAGACCATTTCCAAAAGAGATTTGAACTGAGCCAAGGTATTTATAAAGATATCACAGATTTCACTATTTTTTTTCTCAGAAAATTGTACCCGGCTTCTATACAGCATGTTGGCTGCTTTACGTGATTCTTTGCCGCTCAGTTATTATTTACTTTTATTACTCATTGAGTTGGAGTACTGACTTTACTCCCTGCACCTAGCGTGCATTTGCAGGTATTGTTCAAATGGTAGCGGGTTATTAGCGGATTGAAGGTATTACTATTGTAGCTGAGCAAGGTGACTGCTAGCGTTCGCGGCACCAGACTTCATCTTTTGAACTCTAGATTTTATTTTGTATATATTATTGGCCCTGTAGTGGTGTTCAGTCTTCTCTAGATGCTCGTGACTTGTGAAACCCCGGTCGGGTTTTGTTGGGTTGTAATTAACGGTTTTAATGCCATTAAGTTGTATTTTCTATTCATTATGTTTAATGATTGTTAAAGAGACGATTTGGGTTAGTTGGTTGGCCTTGTCTTCACGAGAGGCGCCATCACGACCGAGTATGGAAATTGGGTAGTGACAAGTTGGTATCAGAGCCTAGGTTACTAGGCCTTACGAGTCATGAGCAGATTTAGTAGAGTCTCGCGGATCGGTATGGAGACGTCTGTATTTATCCTCGAGAGGCTGTAGAACCTTTAGCAAAACTTTGCTTTCTTAGAATTCTTATCGTGCGTACTTAATTCAGCTTGAAAAGAAACTCTTGAAATTCCTTCCACGCGTTTGTATGCGCACCTTAGCGCTCAGTATCAGATGTGCCTTGATGGTTTGTGATTCCCCGATCGAGGGGCGAGATGTAATCTTCGTGAGTATGTTGGGCCAGTCTGGAGGACTTGAGGCCAGATCTTGCCTATGGCTTGAGCACTGAGGTGCTGATCATGTGAGCAAGTGTTTTGAACTTATATGTTCGGTATTGTTGCTATTAGCTGGAATGCGGTTTGGTATTCATGTGATGAGTATGTTGGTATTGCGAGATGTAATTATATGACTTGGTAGTGATGAAGAAGTCTGCTGGATAATAGATGAACTGTTAAGTGATTCGTTTCCTATTGTGGTTGATGTGTAGCCTGAGTATGGGCGTATGAAGAATATTTTTGTGCCTCCTAGTTGTGGAGGTTGCTATTGATTAGCTGATTGCACGGTTATGTGCTATGTTGGTTCCGTTTTGAGGTATGCTAGCGGATCAGTCCTGGTTGCAGAAATTGAGCCGAGGGTGGCGCGAGTGAAACACAATTTTGACAAAGGTTATATGGTGCTTTGTAGATGTGAGAAAATAATAGGATGCCTTGAGCTCTTGTTGATAAGGAATGCTCAGTGTATAGAGAAGGAAGATGTTTGTTTGTATTTGAAAGAGATGATATCCTGCGGTGTCAGAGTTCTAATAAGGCACCAGTGGTTCTGTTCGTTAAGTCAGGTAATTTGCAGTTTGAATGAGAGTGAGTAACTCTCGAGAATGGTTTTAATGTGTTCAAGATTTACATGAGATAATCAGGTGTCTTAAGGTTGTGTATGTGGTTAGAGATTGTGTTTTTATTGGGAAAGGTCAAGGCTTGTGGTATTTTATGTTGATTATGGGATCCTATGTATCGGTACCTGGAAAGTCAAGGTAACGTATTTAGGTTTGCAGGAAGTTCTTCAAAGTGAAGTATTCTGGAAGGTGGTATTTCTGTGAATAGTTGAGAGAGTATTCGGTGGCCTATGGGTCTTAGACAGTGTGGTCTTATGTTCGAGTCTCGTGTGGTAGGCCTGGACTGAGGCATTGTGATGCTACAACGAGGGAGAAATATCAAGATGATGATGAATCAGAAAGAAAATTAGATAGATGGAATAGCTTGATAGTAGACCGAATCGGTATGGTAAGGGTATGATTAATTCTTTGTATGTGTTCGAGTTAATGAGCTTTTACAGGCATTTTGGCAGCAATGCTCTTGAGTTTTGACGGCTTGCTTAGCTTGGTTTAGATAGAAGGATTCAGTCCTGGCAGATTAGCTTGTGCGAATGGAATTAGGAGAGAGTTCTTGTTGAGTTTTACCGTAGTTTGGGGATGGGCATATTTCTATGGGTATGCGAAGCATGGAATGTGTAATGATTCTTCTTCTAGATGGGATCGACGGAAGGTCTTGGCTAGATGAGTTACAGTTCAGTTTTGAAAAGAATTTCATAAAATTCTTAGGCAACGGTAGCCTCAGGTAATCAAGGAAATGATACTGCTAATTGGAAGTGATTTGACAAAAATATATGTATTGGAAAAAGGGTAATGTGATTAGACTAATGATAATTCGGTAGTGTTGCGGCATTTTCTTGTTAGATCGACTGCTGATATCTGAGTTCGCTTGATGGCACAGTGGAATTTTTGAATATCTTTCGTGGGATGATTGGGTACTTGAGGTGTAGTATGTATTCATACTGCGGATTTGGGGTCAGGTACAGTGATTCATGTGTTATATGGAGTTGGAGACTGGGAGTTCTCAGGTACAGACTATGTAGTGGTTGTGGATCATGTGTATTGGTACCGTTAGCGGCTATTGGGATTTGGAGTCCCGAGTGGATCTTTCTTTGCTTGGTATATTATATTTTGGACATGATATTGGGGTGTAGACTGGTTCTCTCGGTGTTGGGTTATTCTAGACTATTGTGCTAAGGGCTATATCGGAAAATGCCACAGGTTGCATGGCGGGGTGCATTGGATTATGTTCTAGCAGAGTGGTTTGTATTCCAAAGACTAGCGGACGGCTGGGAAGGATTGTTTTCCTTAATTGGGCCTTTGTGGCGGGTGTCAGTGTAGAGGTTTCTGCCATTGATTCAGTTCCGATATTGAGGGACTTTTCAGATGCGTCCTTGTGGCCGGGCATGTCGCCGGGCGAGACTGTAGATTTCATTATTTATTTGGTGTCGGGCACCGTATCGTACGACTTTGGCAGGAGTTAAAGTAGTGGAAGGAGCAGCTTCAGGCTTCTTGGTAATGAGTTCGTTGGTAAGCTGATTGGATACGTGTTTAGCTTGAGTTGGCCCCGAATTATTTTTTTGAGGGGTAGGTTGATTCGATCGTTATTGAACTTGTTAGTGATCTGGGGAGATCTATGAGTTGCTTTTCTGTGCTGTGAGGCGTTATGATTTGTTGGATATGGGCACATGTGATGCGATTCTATTGAGGAGTCATAGGGAAAGACGAGCGTGAAGAGTAATTGAGTGTTGCTCGGTAAATGGAGTATTGGTTACGGCCTATCGGGTTGCGTGTTGTATGTTATTTGTTTCACCGTTGGTATAGTGAATTGATTTAGTTTTTGACATCAAATTGTGCGTGGCTGTCGATTTTGAGCATGGCGACTTGAGATATTTCATGTGTAACAGTGTTTGGGTAGGATCGCACATTGTGGCGAGGCCACATGGGGGTATGACCCTTCAGGGTAAATTCAGGCATTCTATTTCCATGATGTGAGACGGGGTCTCAGCCTTGTGTTATAATGGTACTGATGAGCTTGAGGTACATCCTTTTCGTTTGAGTCATTTGTCATGATTTGAGTATGTTCAGATCATCCCTCATTGGTGCGTGTATTATGCAAGTTGTGGCTTAGGCCTGTGTTAAGGTGTCATATCACCAGAGTGGTGTGTTGGGTTCGAGGTGATCGTTGGAGTCATTAATGAATACGAACAAATTTGATCTCATCTGGTTAGAAGGATAATATCAGGGTTCAGCCCGGAAATCTGTTGTGGAATTAGTCAAAAAGGAAGTGGCTTCATGCATGGGTAATCTGAGGAATGGTTACGGTTTATCGCGTGTTTTATTTATCGTTAGCAGTATATGAAAGTATTGGAATAAGACTTTAGCTAGTAAGAGGTTTTCTATCGGTATTTGGTTATTGTGGGCAACTACCGTGAATAGAGTCTATCGTTTCGAGTGTTTGGATTAAGTGGTATATCATGTGATTGCGCCTGAGGTTTCAGGTATGGGTTATTACAGCTTGTTCGGGCTTGCTCTGAGTATAGATGCGAGGTTTTTATCTTGTATACGATTTCTAAAAGTGCAATGTGGTTCTACGGTTTATGGTTTAGATGGACTGTGAAATTTCAGCTATTAGGTTGCTTCTAGTACAACTCTGGGTACGCTCGAGGACGAGCGTTTGTTTAAGTTGGGGAGGATGTGACGACCCGACCTGTCGTCTCATGTGTTACTACTCCGTTTTCCCCCATTTTATGCTTTTTCATGTTTTGTTATCGGTATGTGGTGTGTTAGAGTTGATTTGGATTGGTTTTGGTAAGAAATGAGACACTTAGTCTCTTTAAGGAACGCTTAAGTTGGAAAAGTCAACCGAACATTGACTTATGAGTTATAGTGCTCGGATGTGATTTCCGGTGTTTCGGTTAGCTTCGGGGGATGATTTTTGACTTAGGAGCGTGATCAGAACTGATTTTGGAGGTCCGATGTAGAATTAGGCTTGAATTGGCGAAGTTAGTATTTTGGCGAATTCCGGTTGATAGGTGAGATTTTGATCCGAGGGTCGGAATGGAATTCCGAGAGTTGCTATAGCTTCGATATGTGATTTGTGATGTGTGTGCGAAATGTCAGGTCATTCGGACGTCGTTTGGTTGGGTTTTTGATCGAAAGCGCGTTCCGAAAGTTTTTGAAGAACTTAGGCTTGAATCCAGTGTGATTTGATGGTTTTAGCGTTGTTTGATGTGTTTTGAGGGCTGGAACAAGTTTGAATGAGGTTTTATGGTGTGTTGGTATTTTTGGTTGAGGTCCCGGAGACCTCGGGGAGAATTCGAGTGGTTAAACGAGAGTTTTTGATGTTTGCTTCAGGTCTGTTGTTGCTGTCATCTGGTATTTCCGCTTTTCCGGAATGGACCGCAGAGGCGGCTCCGCAGAAGCGGGTAAGGGGTTGTAGAAGCGGTCATGCATGGGCTAGGGTAATTCTACATAAGAGGAAGATGGTCTCTTCAGCGGGTCCGCGGGAGCATACATTTTACTGCAGAAGCGGTTTTGAGAGAACCGCAGAAGCGGAGTTGGAGTCGCATAAGTGAAGATTTGGATTTTAAGTGAGAATCGAATAAGCGGATTTTTGGCTGCAGAAGCGGTCCCATATAAGCGGAAGCGGGACCGTAGAAGCGAAAGTCACTGTGGTTAGAAGGGTTTTAAATGTTATATTTTATCCGCGAGCAAGAGGTAGTTTCCACCATTTTTGAACGACTTGGAGAACGTTGGGCGAAAAATTTCGAGGGTTTTCACTGAAAATCGATTGGAGGTAAGTTCCTTGGCCTAATTATTCAAGTTTATGGTAAAATTAATATGAAAATGGGTTGAAATTCATCAAAAGAGGGTGAAGCTAGGGCTTGAGTTTTTGATATTTCAAATTGGAATTTGATAGGTCATTTGAGCTCGGATTTGGGAGTTCTTGGTATGTATGAACTCGTGGCGAGACAAGGAATCCGGTAATGTAAGTTTTGTAATTTTTCGAGAAGTGGGCTCGAGGCTCAGGTTTTGCTAGTTTCGAGATTTTTGCTATATTTCGATTGTTTTCGATTGGGTATTGTCCCATTGGCATATTGTGACGTATTCGCTCTATTGTTGGATAGATTCGATGTGTGTGGATGCCGGTTTGAGGGGCAAGGGCGTTGCGAGCTAGAGATTTCACCGGTTCAAGGTGAGTAATGACTGTAAATGATATCCCGAGGGTTTGAAACCCCGAATTTGCACCCATAGTGCTATATTGAGGTGACTTGCACACCGGATAAAGAGCGTGGGGTAGGGCACCGTTGGGGATTGTGACTTGGTCTGTCCCGATTGTTGATTTTACCGCGTATTTCACTATGATTTGTTGTTTTTTTCACTATGACTTGGGCCTATTGCCATACTTGGGGCTTATTGCCGACTGTTTGAACTTCTTGTGAGCTATCATCACTATTTTTCTCACTATTTGAAATATTATTTGAATTCAGTCCATTTGAATTACACTGTTTCATGAAATCAGCTATATTTTTACTCAACCGTGAGTTTTAAATGATAATTGAACTATTGTTTGAGGTGAGCACTATTATTTTTACTGATGCCCTAGGGGCTTATGATTATTTTCTGGTCTGATAGAGGCCGAGGGCCCTATGTGAGGATATAATGAGAGATGTGAGGGGGCTTTAGGAATCGAGTGATATGTGAGGAGGCTTTCAGGCCTCGAGTGATATGTGAGGAGGCTTTCAGGCGTCGAGTGATATGTGAGGGGGCTTTCAGGCCTCGAGTGATATGTGAGGAGGCTTTCAGGCCTCGAGTGATATGTGAGGAGGCTTTCAGGCCTCGAGTGATATGTGAGAAGGCTTTCAGGACTCATGTTGATATGTATAGGCTTTCAGGCTTTATGATGATATAGCGCTTGGGCTGTAGGAGCCCCTCCGGAGTCTGCACACCCACAGTGAGCGCGGGTACCCATGTGTTGTGATACTGAGCCCGAGGGGCTGATACTACTTGAGTGATGTGATACTGAGCTCGAGGGGCTAATACTGATTTGAGTGATGAGATATTGTTCCTGAGGGGCTGACACTGTTCTGAGTGATCGATATTGAGCCCGAGGGGCTGGTACTGTTTGAGATGTGCCCGAGGGGCGAACTTTGATGTGCTCATCTTGCATACTTGGTTGCCTTCTTACCTGCTATACTGTAGTATTTATGCCCGAGGGACAGATTTTCTGTGCCTATCAGCTTTAAATGTTTGTAATCATTTTTGTAAGTATTGAAAAGACCATTTCCAAAAAAGATTTGAACTGAGCCAACGAATTATAAAGATATCACAGATTTCACTATTTTTTCTCAGAAAATTGTACCCGGCTTCTATATAGCATGTTGGCCGCTTTACGTGATTTCTTGCCGCTCAGTTATTATTTACTTTTATTACTCATTGAGTTGGAGTACTCACTTTACTCCCTGCACCTCGCGTGCAGTTGCAGATATTGTTTTCCCGGTAGCGGGTTATTAGCGGATTGAAGGTATTACTATTATAGCTGAGCAAGGTGACCGCAAGCGTTCGCTGCACCAGACTTCATCTTTTGAACTCCCGATTTTATTTTGTATATATTATTGGCCCTGTGGTGGTGTTCAGTCTTCTTTAGATGTTCATGACTTGTAACACCCGGGTCGGGTTGTGTTGGGTTGTAATTAACGATTTTAATGCCATTAAGTTGTATTTTCTATTCATTATGTTTAATGATTGTTAAAGAGACGATTTGGGTTAGTTGGCTGGCCTTGTCTTCACGAGAGGCGCCATCATGACCGGGTATGGAAATTGGGTCGTGACAGCCGCCCCACGGAAGTCGCCCCACGGCGGCAGCGACGCTCCAAATCCGCCAAAATAAACACCATACAATCTTCATTCCCCTCTCTTTCTAAATCCATCAATAGTTTTCCCTAAATCCCCACTAATTCCATTTATTTTCTGTCACGATCCAAAATCCCTTCGAAGGAGTTGTGACGGCACCTAGTCTCTAAACTAGGTAAGTCTAACATTAATATTTACTAACTTCAAATTTAATAACTCTAAATAAATCACAATTCCCAAAACCGGTGGTATAAGTCATAAGTCTTTCTAAGAGTAGTTATACAAACTAAATACAACACTGTTCCAGAACGAGACGGATTCAATGGAACATAAATACAAACGAAGGTGACTCCGAGGCCTACGAACGCAGCAACAGGTTACCGTGAGTCTCCACCGCGATGACCCGCACAACTACTATCGATCAATGCCTGGATCTGTACACAAAAATATACAAAAGTGTAGTATAAGCACACCACGGTGGTGCCCAGCATTATCAAGACTAACCTCAGCGGGGTAGTGACGAGGAACAGTCAAGACACCTACTGGTCAGACAGATTAAACAGGATATGATAACAAATATCAAGATAAAGGTAATGAAATAATATCAATAGCAGGGATAAATCAATCTACAAACAATCGAAATAATAAAAGAAAACTCGGATGGAAACAAAAAATAACCAAATAAATCAACAAAAACATAGTTGGAACACAGAGAAGTAGAATGAACTCAAGTAAGGAAGACAGTGTCAACTCAATCAATCATATCGTTTCTGGTGCACAACCCCAGCCATCTCAGAACTCAATGTCTCATATCATAACCTCAACTTCTAAACCTTTAGCACACCCGACACCTTGTGCCACATATTTTGTCTCACTTTGTACAACAATGTTCTCATGTTACTCAATACATAGGACTCATAATTAAGGCAATTAAGATGTTCTAGGAGCCTCATTTACCTAACATAAAGTAGAGTACAACTTCTAAACTAATTAGGAACTCAACATGAAAAGATGAAGTTATTTTTAGAACTCATTTGAATAAAGATAGTACCTTTTTAAATTTAAAATACCACATCGAATGGAACATTACCTTTAACATGGGATTTAATAAATTAACTTAGTAGAAATTTCTTTTTAAGTAAATTACAACTTCAGACAGTTTAAGAGAATTTAATTGAGTAACCAATTGAATTAAAAATGTGACAATTTTGAAATTTGAAGTATTGAAATATGTATATATAAATACGGCGAGGTATTGAAAACACTATCAATTCCAATACAAAAAATCACAACAATAAAGGAATCTAAACAATTAAAATACTTGAATTGATAAAATCAAATAAACACAGCAAACAGAAAGTGCACGGCATCGCCCTTCATGCTTTAACTCTCAATCCTCACTATGCAATTAATATTCACTTTTATTCTTTCTTGTTACGGTATGCAACCCGATTCCAATCATATAATGGTGTTGCGGCGTGCAACCCGATCCAAATCATATAATGGTGTTGCGGCGTGCAGCCTGACCCCGCTTGTCCACCCTTATTACTCCTTTGTTGTGGTGTGCAACCCGTTCCCATATAACATTGTTGCGGCGTGCAACCCGATCCCATATAATATTGTTATGGCGTGCAACCCGATTCCAATATATAAATCAACACCAATAACAAAAGAATCCCAACAAGAAAATAATAGTATAACAACAATATCCCGTCAAGGGAAACAATAATAGAAACAAATACATTCCGGCAAGGAAATCAACAATAACCAATCTCGTTCCAACAATTAACTTCACAAAATGAATCCCAACTTGAGTCAATACTCAACAACGGTCAAATTCCAAGGAATTACCATAAGCCTGGTCCAACATGAATACTCATCAAGTCAAGTATGAATAGTACATAATAAGGATCACGGAAAAAAAAACCAAGAAACACACTAACCTTAACAAAGCAACAAGACCTAATAAGAACGTGATAATTACACCGGTAACCACGACAAATGGACATGTAACATATTTGCACAAAGTCATAGAGGAACTCACAATCAAGAAGTATCAAAACCATAAGGAAGGCAATCACTTCAATTAAGGCAATTAGGGGTCAAGTAACACGTAAGAATTAAAGGAAAGCTAGCAACATCATATGGAGCATATAGAGGTAATTTAAGCAATTAGGAAACTCAAGCATGACGAAATACTTTGCACATAATGAACATAAGGACTTCAGAAACCTAGAGGCAAATATTTCATAAATAAGTCCGAGCACACACTTGTCACCTCGCGTGCATGGACTACAATTAGCATAAAAGACTCCAATCCTAAGGGGAAGTACCCCCACAAGGTTAGGCAAGATACTTACCTCAATCCGGCCAATTCAGTGCTTAATTTAGCTTTTCCTTTACCAATTCATCTACGCTCGGCTCCATCTAGCTAAAAACGACTTGAATACATCTAACAATGCAAGAGAAAACAGTTCCAATTAACAAAACTATGATTCTTATACAATTTGCAAAAAGTCAATAAAAGTCAACTCCTCGGGCCCGCACCTCAGAACCTGATTTTTTTGTTTACAAAAATCGAATACCCATTCCGATACGAGTTCACCCATACAAAAATTATCCAATTCCGATACCATTTGGTTCTTCAAATCATCATTTTATATTTTTGAAGAACTTTACAAATTTTCCCCAAATTCCATCCTAAATCACGAATCAAATGATGAATTCAATGATAGATTCATGTATTTTAGCCAAATTCGAGTTAGAATCACTTACCCCGATGAATTTTTTGAAAAACATTCGAAAAATAAAGTAGGCAAGATCCGAGCTCTCTAGGTCGAAATATAAAATAAAACTCTAAATCTCGTATTTATAGTGCACCTCCTAGATTTCCATCACCGGTGACTGCGGGAAATCACCGCTGCAGCGCTCACTCCTCCGTGGTCGCGAAAAAGTAGTGCAGTCCGCGTTTCTAGTGGCTGCAGAGGTAGGCCTTAGTATTTTGGCCATATCTTTCTCTACATATATCCAAATTTTTATTTACTTATCTTTCTGAAAACTAGACACGAAGTGATACAAGTTTCTTTTTTGAATCATCTCAAAATTCCTTATAGATCAAAAGATATGGGCTTCCGAAGTTAGACTAGTGAACCTGTGGATTCTTCCTCACCGCGGATCGCGGACCATTTTCTGCCTCAGCGGTAATCCCACTGATGCAGCAAAATATAACCATTTACAGCAGTCCTTTTGGCCATTGGGGTTATGATTTTCTGTTGCCTGCGGCCCCTCACGATCCGGAACAACTTCCGAGTGCCAAAATGTCCGAACTCGCTCAAAACTCACCCTGAAACTCATTTGAAGCCCTCGGAACCTCAACCAAATGTACCAACACATCCTATAACATCATACGAACTTAGATCCACTCTCAAATCACTTCAAACAACACTAAAACCACGAATAAGATACCCAAACGCATGAAAATCACTATGAACTTCAAGAACCTCTAGAATTGCGGCCAAGCATTCGAACCACATTAAATCAACTCCAAACGATATCAAATTTTACAGGCAAGTCCCAAATGACATAACGGAGATATTCCAACCTTTGAAATAGCATTCCGACCACAACAACACAAAAGTCAACTATGGGTCAAACATCTCCATTTTTTTAACTTCAACTTTTCCAACTTTCACTGAAATGCATCAAATTACCCCGCGGGCCTCCAAATCCAAATTCGAACACACGCCCAAGTCAAAAATCACCATACAAAGCTACTGATATCATCTAAAACTCATTCCAGAGCCGTATACTCAGAAGTCAAATTTCGGTCAAGTTCTCTTCGCTTAAGCTTCCATAACTATATTTCATTTTTCCAATTCGACTCCGATTCATCTGAAAACTGAATCCAACCCCGCACACAAGTCGATATACATGATGTGAAGCTACTCTTGACCTCAAACTGCTGAATCAGATGCAATCGTTCAAAATGACCAGTCGGGTCGTTACATTTTCGGATCTAAAAATCCAAAAAACCTAATCTTTTCCCTTTTCTTATTTCTTGGCTCATGGACATTCGTTTTGACCTAGAACCTACGTCAATGGATTGTTCTTGGCAAGAAAAATCGATTGAAATTGGTTTTTATTCATTCCAAAATTGCCAATTTTTAGTCAATCCGTCTTTGATCGGCTAAATTCACGAGGCCTCGAGGGTCACTGGGGTTTTGTGTTCTAACCAAGTCGTTTTGAATCTATTGGTGATCTTCTACTCCTCTTATTTTTTTAGAATCACCATTTCTTATTTAGCTTGGTTGACAACATGTTTAGGTAATAATGAAAATGCTTTAGTCTTCTTTTTCTTTTAGATAACTATTTATTCTTAGTTCTACTTGAAGTTCAGTTAATTAATTTGTTTAGACAATTGTTTATTGAATATGATTAACTTGCACTTGATAGATTAATTAGTTGTTGCTGATTCTGTGAGATAAAAGAGGGGGGGGGGGTGGAATCGAGAATTCATTTAAACAGATAAAGAAGAACAAGTGATGATCAGAGTTAATTTCATGATTGAAAATAAAGAGTCCATCACTGATGCTGCAAATTATTCAAAATCAAGTAATGGGTGAAGGGGTAATTATTAGAACTTGAGGGGGGTCAATTGGGAAGTAAGGAATAAGGGAATTTCATATAAGCATTAAGAAGCTTCTAGACTTGGATAACTGTCCATTTTTAGTTTTAAAAAGGTGCTAAAATTGGATAAGAAAGGGACAGCTGGAGAATTAGTTAGGAAAGATTATTTTTCCCCTTAATTTTAGGGAGGGCACATGGGAGAGGACCTGGGATATTTCCCATATATAAAGGACTGTTATTCACAGAATTCACACATAGATTTTTATACACAAGAAGCCCTTAGAAATTCATAGACTCATTATCTTCATTGCATTTCTGATTTTCTTTCTCTTCATTGCTAGAAAAAAAGAGGGATTTCCAGGCTGATCTTCCTATCCATTTTTCTGGTTTTTCTCATGCTGCTGGGCTTCTGATTCGAGCATGAAGTTATTTTGTTTTGGTTTTCTGCTGTTGGTCTTTTGTTGTTGTTGTTGTCTCACTACTTATTCCAACTTATTTTGCCTTTATTTGGCATTTCTCTAAGATGTTTTTGACACAACCAGGTACTGAATACTCGTCAAAACATTGATATGTTTTTAGTGTGTAATGTTGCCTGAATTACTAATGTGATATGTAATTGATTTCTTCATAAATCTGTTTGCTTGTCAAATCTATTCATCTATGTGCCTTTTTTGGTATCAATTCTCTATTTGGTTTGGCTTATTCAACTGAAACATAGATTGAAGCCGCTTGCAAATTGACTTTAGTTGTTACTGATATTCACTTTTCATACCAAAGCATGCTATCATAAGGACTTGAACTAAGTTTGTAATACTAATGTACATAACATGAGAATGGAGGTCTTTCAGGGTAGGAAGAAATGCACAGTGGTATTTGGAGTTCATATGTTGAATGCAGTTTTAGCTACTAAAACATGGAAATTTAGTATAAAGAAAGTAATGTTGTTGTAAGCAAAATTTGAGTTGTGAGTTTAGTTTTATGTTGTAAAATTAACTGATTATATATTAACAATTGAGATAGTGTTTTGAAATTCGGATCACCATGTATTCAATTCAGAAATAGCGTGTGATTATTCTCACATTAGCGTGTTATGTGTTAGTCCTTTTCTTTTCTTTGTGGTTGAACTAGTAAACTGCAGAAGTCAGGTTTCTAGAGAAGCACGCATTTAGATTTGATATGAATGAGCCCAAATGGGCCTGGCTGGGATACACTAATAGGCCCAGTTGCTGTTTAGCTCACTTGCAACATTTGTGCAATGGGCTCAATTATCGTGAATTGTCTGTTTAAATGATTTAAATATGCTGAGTTACCACATGATTGTTTACTTGAAAGTGTCTGAATTAGTTAAATCAATCTAAGTTACATGCCCTCTAATTGTTTCAACTTGCAACCAATACTTGTTTATATGTAGTAGGAATTGATAAGCTTCGTATCAAGTCCTTTTTGTCAAGAATTATTGAATTGACTCTGCTTCCATCTGTACTGAACATGCGTTGTAGTCAAATTGGTTCGATTAATCCTCCTCAAAGTTAAAACATGCATTTTTATTTTCAATTCCAATATTTCGGGACTTTTATGTTAGTGACCTTAAAGATTCAATAAAGCCTCAGGAAATTGATTGCTCATAAATATTCGTAGAAAAGCTTTTAGACGTGCGCTTAATCAACCGTCATGATCGAGTATACGTTCACGTGATACGATTATGATTTCCAAAATTTAAACCAAGGTATGCATTCGTGCAACTTTGGACGAATCAATCTTAATAATAATAAAATATTATTAATTATGTACACATTCGCGTGACATAATTACGATTTCTAAAATGAAGGTTCGTAGCAATGCTTTAGGCGCACTTTTAATGTATTATTGTAATTGTGTACACGTTTGTGTGACATGGTTATGATTCCCAAAAATAAATCAAAGTATGCGTACGTGCAACTTTGGCCAAAGAATCTCAAATTAATAAAGCGTGACTAATTGTGTACACGTTTGCGTGACATGATTTTCACACCCCGAATAAAGCGGATTTACACACATGTAATCCATTTCAAAGATTAAATCCATAAACGCCTTCATTAAAAGCGTTAAGAAGGTCAAATGTACATAGGTTCTAAAAATGAGTAATTAAATTATTTAATTAAGCCAAGTGTAATTAAAGCGACCGTGCTAAAATTACGAAATTCGAAAATACCTAACACCTTCTCCCGGGTTAACAAAATTCCTTACCCGATCTTTTGGTTTTGCAGATTTAAAACAGAGTCAATTTTCCTAGATTTGGGATTTAAAATAAACCGGTGACTTGGAAACCATATAATTATTCCAAGTGGAAACTCTAATTAAATAAATAATCTCATTTTGATTATTGTCACTTTAATTGGAAAACTCCCTATCCCCTATGAGAAAAAGGAGGTATGACAGCTCTAGCGACTCTGCTGGAAAAAAACCCAAAATCTCTGGTTCAAGGTTCAAAATTTGAGCTTTTTAACGTGATTATACTTAGCTTTATTGATATTACTGTGTTTGTGGGCTTAATGTGCTAATTGTCACTTATTTACCTCTTTGATATTACTTGAAATGTATTAAACTGTCTTCTTACGCCTCCTTTTTTAGTCTTCTAAAAATATGGTGCACACGTACACATGTGTGATGACCCAAAAGGTCATCTCTTGTGTTAGAAGTTAAATCTATGCTCCGAGGCCTTAAAAACCTCCTTTTGTCTTACCTCGATTTGCTTGCATAGTTCGGACACGTTTCTAGAAAGCTTTTATATGAAATTTAAGAAAAATATTGAATTTGGCCTTTAAAATTGATTAAAGTTGCTTCGGTCAATATTTTTAGTAAATGGACCCGGACCCATGATTTGACGGTCCCATAGGGCCCGTAGTAAAATATGGGACTTGCGTATTTCTGGAATCAAATTCCAAGGTCCCTAGCTCGAGAACAGAATTTTTAAAGAAAATTATTTGCTGGAAAATATAAGGATTTATGGAAATAAAATGGTGTGTGATATTGATGGTATCGGGCCCGTATTTTGGTTCCGGAGCCCTGTACAGGTTTAAAATAATAATTAAGTCAAATCTGTAAAATTTGGTAAGAATCGGAGTTGATTTGATATGAATCGCACTTTAGGTTGAGGAAATGGAAAATTTGAACTATCTTGTGAAATTCATGAGTTTTGGCGTTAAATTCGTTGTTTAATATGTTATTTTGGCGATTTGATCGCACGAACAAGTCTATATAATGTTTCTAGACTTGTGTGCATGTTTGGTTTGGAGCCCTGAGGGCTCGGGTGAGTTTTGGAAAGGCCGCAGAGCGATTAGAACTTAGGAAACTTAGTTGTGCATCTGGTATTTTTGCACAGGCCTCTGATCTCGCAATTGCGAGATCAGGCTTTATAATCGCTTTATAATTGCGAAGTGAGCAGGCTTGGGAAATGTGACAATTGTGTCGCAAGTACGAACCAAGATTGGGCAGGCCATTCTCGCAAATGCGACACTCTGGCCGGAAATGGGAAGGTCACAGTAGTCGCAAATGCGATGTATTTGTCGCAAATGCGAAGGTAGCGGAAATTAAAGGGTTTGCAACTGTGAACCCCTTATCGCAATTGCGATAACTACACCTCTTAAGTGAGATTTTAGACGGGATTTTTCACCATTTTTCACTTCTCTTAAACCCTAAACATCCTTAGGCAATTTTTCAAAGACTCAAACTTCTTCAAATCATAGGTGCGTGATTTCTAACTCATCTTCTTCAATCTAATTCATATTTTTACGTAATTTCACTTCAAAATCTAGGGTTTTTCATGGGACATTGGGTGTTCTTGGGTAGAAATAAGGATTTTTGAATTTTGGGGATATGGTCCTCAAATTGAAGTCGGATTTCAAAACCAATTACATATTTGAGTTCGTGGGTGATTGGGTAATCGGGTTTTAGTTCGAACTTCGAGTTTTGACCAAGCGGGCCCAGGGTCGGGTTTTTACTTTTTGGGGGAAACATTGGGAAAATCATATTCATGCACTAGAATTGGTTTATTTAGCATTTATTGTTGTTATTGAATTTTTTATGGCTAGATACGAGTGAATTGGTGGTGGAATTGAGAGTTTCAGCGGTGGGTGAGTGTTGAATTACCCCTTGGCTTGAGGTAGGTATTTGGTGTAATCTTGACTTGAGGGAATAGGAATCCCCAACTTATGTGCTAAGTGAAATTTCATGTGCGTGGCATATAGGTATGGTAACGAGTATCTATACACCTCCAAATTTTCATTTTTAGTTTATTCCCTTCCCCGTTTCCTATTATATTATTTCTTGTCTTATTTGCTACCTGCTTAAACTATTTCCATGCCTTAATTGCTATTTGATGAAAGATGTTTTCATGCCTTAATTGCTACTTGATCATAAATGTTTCCATGCCTTAATTGCTACTTGATCACAAATGTTCAATTTCTAATTGCTTCATGTTCATTATTGTTCTCTTTATTGAATTATTTAATTATTTCATGTTAATTGTGGATGTTCCCATTGAGGTATTATTGGTTTCGTAGCTTCATCTTATCACCCCTTTGGCTTATATGGATTCATTGGTGCCTTATGGTGCACGTTTGTCGGTTTCGCTGATTTGTTTTGATGAGTGGAGTTTCAGAATCATAGCGATATTCCATTGTGTAGTTGAAGTATAAGAATTTTGCAAATTGAGTTAACTTGTGAAACACCATGTATTTATTCTTTGTGACCGGTGTTTATATATACATATGTTGGGATTGGGTTGTACGCTACAACAGGAGGAATAAGGGAGAATTGTGATTGTCTGGTGGGATCGGGTTGCACGTCGCAACAAGGAGTAATAAGGGTGGACAGGTGGGATCGGGCTGCACACCGCAACAGGAGGAATAAGGGTGATATGTGTTGAGGAGTAATAAGAAAGGACTGGTGGGGTCGGGTTGCGCGCCGCAACAAGGAGGAATAAGGGAGAATATTGATGCTATTATTGTTTATATAGTGGGATCGGGATGCACGCCACATCAGTTATTGTTTTTGGCATTTGTTTCTGTTGAAGTTATTTATCGAGGTGTTAAAATTCCCTAAGGAATGGTTATAGTTGAATACTAGTAGACTGGATGGGTCTTGTGTTCCTTTAATGCAAGTTCCGGTTACTTCTTTTCTATTTATTATAAACCGTTGCAGGTTATATATATTGTTATGCCCCGCCATAGCCTCGTCACTACTTCGTCGAGGTTAGGCTCGGCACATACCAGTACATGGGATCGATTGTACTGATACTACACTCTGCACTCCTTGTGCAGATTATGGAACTGGTGGCGGACTGTAGTTTGAGGTTGCTGCCTTCAGTCCAGTAGAGACCCGAGGTAGTCTTGCAGGCGCCAGCAGGCCTTGCCGTTCCCTTCTTTCCTGTTTCATTCCTGTTTCATCTATTTCCGAAACAGATGTGTATTTCTTTGTTCAGACTATTATGTGTAGTATTCGTAGATGGTCCGTAAAATTGTGACACCAGTTCTGGGTGGAGTTTAATTATGGTTTCGCAGTTGTATTAAGATAACTTGTTAAATTATGTTCTTTCATTTTATTTCCCTGATTTACTTATGTTAACTTGTAAATTGTTAAAAGATAAAAGGAAAAGATGAAATAATTTGTAACATTGGCTTGCCTAGTGATTACAACGTTAGGTGCCATCACGGTCCCGACAGTGGAAAATTCGGGTCGTGACAAGTTAGTATCAGAGCTCTAGGTTGCTTAGGTCTCACAATTCACGGACTAACTTGGTAGAATCTGAGGGATCGGTACGGAGATGTTTGTGCTTATCCCCAGAGTTAGGAACAGTTTCACTTCTATTCATCTCTATTGTGCGGTTTGATCTCTCAAAGCTAATTAAATTCTCTACTCTATTCTTTCGCAGGTGGCGAGAACGCGTACCGCTTCATCAGCTGATCAACAGCCCGAGCCCTCAATGAAAGCTCCTACGAGTGGCAGAGGATGAGGTAGGGTTAGGGCACAGCCCAGAGCAGCAGCACCAGCGGTGGAGCCTCAGGTTGAGTTTGACGATGTGGTTCCGGCCTAGACCATTCCAGGGGGACCATCTCAAGTCCCAAAGGGGTTCATAGCTACCCCGTACTCTAGGATGCTCTGGTTCGCCTAGTGGGCCTTATGGAGAGTATCACTCAACAGGCATACTTTCTGTAGCACCAGCCATCTCTTGGGTAGGGGGAGGAGCACAGACTCTTGCTATTCACACACCAGAGCATATGACTCCCCAATTTCAAACTCCAGCAGCTCAGCCAGTTGTGGTGGTTTCGCCAGGTGTTGTGGCTCAGACCGGTGATGGAGCAGCTATGTCTACAGATGCTTTATGGAGGTTGGACAGGTTCACCAAGCTTTTCACTACTACCTATAGTGGTACATCTTTAGAGGATCCCCGAGATTATTTGGACAGTTTCCATGAGGTTCTCCGGAACATAGAGATAGTGGAGACCAATGGGGGTTGACTTTGCTGCTTTCCACTTATCAGGTTTCGCCAGGAAATGGTAGAGGGATTTCTGTTTGGCTAGACCAGCTGGGTTGCCTGCTTTGACTTGGGATCAGTTTTCTCAGCTATTTTTGGAGAATTTTCTCCCTATCACTCAGAGAGAGGACTATCGGAGGCAGTTTGAGCGCCTTCAGCATGGTTCTATAACCGTCACCCACTACGAGACCTGATTTATTGACTTGGCCCGTCATACTCTTCTTATATATCCTATCAAGAGAGAGAGAGAGGGTGAGGAGGTTTATTGAGGGACTTGATCAGCCGATCATATTGCAGATGGCTAAGGAGACAGGGAGCGAGATTTCTTTCCAGGATGCAGCCAATGTGGCCAGACGAGTCGAGATGGTTTTAGCTTAGGGTAGTGGTCAGGGGTCTGACAAAAGGCCACATCATTCTGGCAGGTTCTGCGGTGCCTCATCTGGAGGCAGGGATTCTTTTGGTAGAGGCCACCATCCCAGGCTGTTTCATTCAGCGCTTCAGGCATCTCATGGAGCTTCAGGGGGTCGTGGTCCTTATATACCTCCTTCAGGATAGCCAGCTCATAGTGCACCACCAGCTCCTATCAGAGCACCTCCTTTTCAGAGCTATTATCATGGCCAGCCAGCCCGCCAAGGTCAGTCTCAGTTTTCCCAGCCACAATATTCAGATGGATGTTTTGAGTGTGGTGAGTACGGTCATATTCGGAGGGCTTGTCCAAGGTTAGTGGGTGCTCAGTCACAGCAGTATAGTTCTCGTGCCATGATTTAGGCACCGCCTACCCAGCCAGCTAGAGGTTGGGCTCAGGGAGCCAGAGGTAGGGGTCAGCCCGCTAGAGGTGAAGGTCAAGCCATTAGAGGTAGAGGCCAGCCAGCAGGAGGCCGTACCAGAGATATAGTTTACGGTGGTGGGGCCCAGCCCCGATGTTATGCTATTCTAGCAGGCGTGAGGCTGAGTCCTCCGATGTAGTTATCATAAGTATGGTTTCATTTTGCAGTAGAGATGCTTCAGTTCTATTTGATCCAGGGTCTACGTACTCATATGTGTCATCTTATTTTGCTCCGTATTTGGTTGTGCCTCGAGATGCCTTAAGTGTTCCCGTGTATGTGTCCACGCTAGTAGGGGATTCTATTATTGTAGATCGTGTCTATCGCTCGTGTGTGGTTGTTATTGGGGGTCTTGATACTAGTGTAGATCTCCTACTTCTCGATATAGTTGATTTTGATGTCATTTTGGGGATGGATTGGTTTTCACCTTACCATGCTATATTGGATTATCACACCAAGACCGTGACCTTAGCCTTGCCAGGGTTTCCTCAATTGGAGTAGAGAGGGACTCCTGGTCATTCTATCAGCAGGGTTATTTCGTATGTAAGGCTCGACGTATAGTTGAAAAGGGGTGTTTGGCTAATTTGGCCTTTGTTCATGATTCTAGTATTGAGGTTTCTTCTATGGATTCTATACCAGTTGTTCGGAAGTTTCCAGAGGTATTTCTTATAGACCTGCCAGGGATGCCACCCCACAGGGATATTAACTTTTGCATTGATTTGGCTCTGGGCACTCAGCCCATTTCTCTTCCTCCATATTGCATGGCCCTGCCAGAGTTGAAACAATTGAAGGAGCAATTGCAAGATTTGTTTGATAAAGGCTTTATTAGACCTAGTGTCTCGCCCTGGGGTGCACCAGTGTTGTTTGTTAAGAAGAAGGATGGATCAATGAGGATGTGTATAGATTATCGGCAGTTGAACAAAGTGACCATCAAGAACAAGTATCCATTGACGATGATTGATGATTTATTTGATCAGCTTCAGGGTGCCAAGGTATTTTCGAAGATTGATTTGAGATCTGGCTACCATCAGTTGAGGATTAGGCCATCCGATGTCCCTAAGACAACTTTTCGCACTCGGTACGGGCATTATGAGTTTTTGGTGATATCATTTGGGTTGACGAATGCCCTATCAACATTCATGGATTTGATGAACCGAGTGTTCCTGCCTTATTTGGATTGCTTCATGATTGTGTTCATTGATGATATTTTGATCTACTCCCGTAGCCAAGAGGAGCATGAGCAACATCTTCGAGTCGTTCTTCAGACTCTGAGAGACAGTCAGTTGTACGCTAAGTTTTTGAATGTGAGTTTGGTTGAGTTTAGTTGCATTCTTGGGCCACGTCGTATCTACAGAGAAGATAGAGGCAGTCAAGGACTGGCCTATACCCACATCAGCTACAGAGATCCGAAGTTTCTTGGGTTTGGCCGGTTATTACCGCTAGTTCATGGAGGGGTTTTCATCTATAGCAGCTCCGATGACCAGGTTAACCTAGAAGGGTTCCCAGTTCAGGTGTTCGGACGAGTGTGAGGCGAGCTTTTAGAAGCTCAAGGCAGCTTTGACCACGACGCCGGTGTTGGTTTTTCCTACAGGTTCAGGGCCATAGAAAGTATATTATGATGCATCTCATATTAGACTTGGTGCGGTGTTGATGCAAAATGGCAATGTTATTGCATATGCTTCACGGCAGTTGAAGATTCATGAGAAGAATTATCTAGTTCATGATTTGGAGCTAGTAGCCATTGTTCACGCGCTGAAGATCTGGAGGTATTATTTATATGGCGTGTCATGTGAGGTGTTCACGGATCATAAGAGTTTGCAGTATTTGTTCAAGGAGAAGGAGCTCAATTAGAGGCAGAGAAGGTGGTTGGAGATACTAAAAGACTATGATATCACCATCTAGTATCATCCAGGGAAGGCCAATGTGGTGGTCGATGCTTTGAGTAGGAAGTCAGCCAGTATGGGCAGCCTTTCGTATATTCTAGTCGGTGAGAGGCCACTTGCTTTAGATGTTCTGGCTTTAGCCAATCAGTTCGTGAGGTTGGATGTTTCTAAGCCCAGCGGTGTTCTAGCTTGTACAGTTGGCCGGTCTTCATTATTTGAGCATATCAGGGATCGACAGTATGATGATCCTCATTGCTAGCCCTTAGGGACACAATGCGGCACAGTGGTGCCAAGTAGGTTATAGTTGGAGATAATGGATTTTTGAGGATGCAGGGTCGAGTTTTTGTGCCTAATATGGATGGACTTCGTGAGTTGATTCTAGAAGAGGCCCATAGTTCCAGGTATTCTATTCATCCGGGCACCGCTAAGATATATCAGGATTTGCGGAAGCATTATTGGTGGAGGAGGATGAAGAAGGACATTGTTACGTATGTAGCTCAGTGTTTGAATTGTCAGCAGGTAAAGCACGAGCATCAGAGACCGGGTGGTTTGTTCTAGAAGATTGAGATTCCTGAGTGGAAGTGGGAGCGTATCACCATGGACTTCATTGTTGGACTCCCATGGACTCAGAGGAAGTTTGATGCAGTATGGGTTATTGTTGATAGGCTGACCAAGTCAGCTTATTTCATTGCTGTGGCGATCTCCTATTCTTCAAAGAGGTTAGCTGAGATCTATATCCGGGAGATTACTCGTCTTCATGGTGTGCCTTTGTCTATTATTTCTGACTGAGGTACGCAATTTACCTTGCATTTTTGGAGGGCAGTTTAGTGTGAATTGGGTACACGAGTCGAGTTGAGCACAACATCTCATCCTCAGACGAACAGACAGTCCGAGCGTACTCTTCAAATTTTGGAGGATATACTCCGAGCAAGTGTTATTGACTTTGGAGGTTCATGAGATTAGTTTTTACAATTAGTGGAGTTTGCCTACAACAACAACTATCAGTCGAGCATCTAGATGGCTCCCTATGAGGCATTATATGGTAGACGGTATCGATCGCCAGTTGGGTGGTTTGAGCCGAGGGAGGCTCAGTTGTTGGGTACAGATTTGGTACAAGATGCCTTAGACAAGGTTAAGATCATTCAGGATAGGCTCCATACAGCTCAGTCCAGGCAAAAGAGTTATGCCGACCGTAAGGTTCATGATCTGGGATTCATGGTCGGAGAGCGAGTGTTGCTTCTAGTGTCGCCCATGAAGGGCGTGATGAGATTTGGAAAGAGGGGCAAGCTAATCCCTAGGTTCATTGGTCCTTTTGAATTCTTGATCGAGTGGGAGAGGTGGCTTACAGACTTATGCTACCATAGTGCATCTAGTGTTTCATGTGTCCATGCTTCGTGATAGATCTTAAATATTCTTACCTTATGTTTTGATGATCTAACAAATTTTCTGACAAGGACGAGATAGGGAACCTAATCTACCTTGGATTGCTGCAAACTCCAACAGAATCTAGTAAAAGATGAATTTCTACACTTATAGGAGCTAGGAACCAGACAAGGACCTGATGCTCTTGTGGTTCCTATATAGCAGCACAAGTCATTTGGACACAGCTGGAATTGAAGTGACTAGCGGCACTATTTCTGCCACACTGCACCACACTGTCAGCCCACTCATTCTCTAACCAAACAAAGTACTCACATCATTTCAAGTGATGTGACCAAGATGTACCAAAGGGGTTTTTATACAAAACATCACTGAGTGGTTTCCGTTTCATTCATTCAAGCCTTTAGCAAAAACAGAAAAGATCATTCTCTCAAGCTTGAAGAACAAGGTTGAACGCTACTACAGACCAGTTCCAAAATGATTGATTATTGCTGTCCTAGTTGAGTTGTAACCTTGTTATTGCACTTAAAATATCTCCTAAATTGCTTACTTAGAAGTTTACTATTTAGGAACTCTATTGTAAATCCTTAGACTTGTTGAGTTTAGGTTGTGGCTAGATTTTGTCATAAAGAAAAGTCTTTCTGATTGTAGTATTGCAAAGTGGCTTGTGGTGATAGCACCACAAGTTAGAAAAAGCCTTTATAACTAGGATAGTCACAAAGTGGCTGGTGGTAAAGGTGCCACAAGTTAGTTTGAAGTTTTTACAATCGGAAGCATTGTAAAGTGGCTTATAATAGGTAAGATTACTAATTAGTGAAGTTAAAAGCCTACAGGGTAGGTCATGGTTTTTTGATCCCCTTGTGCGGGATTTTTCCACGTAAAAATCCTCTGTCTCATTTACTTACTACCTTACTAAGTGCTCTCAGCAGAAACTTATAGAGGACCAGGTACTCTAAGATTTGGTTGACCCATACAAGCTAACAATTGGTATCAGAGCAGGTTCCTCCTATTAGGTTAACACCTAGGAAGGATCCTCATGACGGCTCCACTAAATTTTGAAGAAGGACAATCCATATACCACCCACCCAAGTTTGATGGAAAACACTATTTGTGGTGGAAAGCTAGAATGCATGATTTCATCATGGCCGAGGATTGCGAGCTTTGGGATGTTATCTGCGATGGTCCATTTGTTCCAATCAGGGTATAAAATGAATTTTCGTTTTCAACAAAAAAGACCACCGATGAATACACTGAAGCAGACAAAGAAGCGATGGAGAAGAATTTTCGTGGCAAGAAAATCCTGGTAGATGGATTGGAACCTAAAGAGTACGAAAGAATCTCTACATGCGACACTGCCAAGGAAATATGGGAGCCTTTGCAAATAGCTTATAAGGGAACTATACAAGTAAATCTAGAAAAATCTGGCACTGATGATAGTTCTACGATGGCTCAATCATATGATGATTCTAATAACTGGCCTTACAACCCTCACAGTAAGAACGCCACTGCATCTGATTACTGGCCTCGTACCCAATGTGGGAACACTAGGCACTCCATGGAAAGTGTCCAGGCCAAGAATCAGTCAGTACCAAGAGATAAAGTGGCTGCTGAAACTGTGACCACAAAAGAGGGACCAGGTTCCACTCATAGAAAATGCACTTTACTTGCATGGACTAAGAGAGCTCTTGTTCATCCTCTTGGTTACTACAAGGGACCCAAACTTGTTTGGGTTCCTAAAACTAACTCTTAATTTTCTTGTGCAGGGAACAATGAAGGGAAGCGGTCAATAATGGTACATGGATAGTGGATGTTCGAAACACATGACTGGGAACACCACAAAATTTCTTTCACTAAAAGCCCTGCAAGGAGGGAGTGTATCCTTTGGCAATGGCAAAAGGGGTACATTCTTGGAGTATGAAAAGTTGGGAAGTCACTCACTCACTCAATTGAAAATGTGTACCACGTCAATGGACTTAAGTACAGTCTCCTGAGTGTTTCTCAAATTTCTGATAAGCGAAACAAGGTGGAGTTCTTGTCCAAAATATGTACAGTCATTGACCTTGTAATTGGTAAAATAGCTCTGGTGGACAAAAGATACAAGAACATCTATGTTGCTGACCTTGAATCCTTACAAAATGGTGATCTGAGTTGTCTGAAGGCTGTTGATGATGATGCTGAACTTTGGCACATAAGATTGGGACATGCAAGTTTTTCTCTTTTGAACAAACTAATTCAGAAGGACCTGGTCCATGGTCTGCCTGTGTTACAATTCAAGTCTCAAAAGGTTTGTGATGCCTGTGCGAGAGGAAAACATGTGAAGTCCTCCTTTAAGTCAAAAAGAGATTTGAGCACCTCAAAGCCGCTCGAGCTCCTGCATATGGATATGTGTGGACCTACGAAGGTGCAAAGCAGAGAAGGAAAAAGATACATTTTTATGATTGTGGATTACTATTCAAGATTCACATGGACTCTATTTCTCAGAACAAAAAATGAAACTTTTGAGGTATTTGTGGCCTTTGTGAAGAAAATCCAGGTAAAGATGGAGTCTAGAATTGTTTGTATCAGATCAGATCATGGAATAGAATTTGACAATGTCAAATTTGATGAATTCTGCAATGAAAATTGAATCACTCACAACTTTTCAGCTCCTAGAACTCTCCAGCAAAATGGAGTAGTAGAAAGGAAGAACAAAAATTTGGAGGAAATGGCAAGAACAATGCTGATTGACAGTGGACTTGCAAAAAATTTCTGGGTTGAAGTTGTCAACACTGCTTGCTATTTAGTGAATAGGTGTATGATCAGATCACTTCTAAATAAGACACCTTATGAATTGTTGAATGGAAGAAAATCCAAGCTGACTCATCTTAGAACATTTGGATGCAAATGCTATGTTCTCAACAATGGAAAGGATCAGCTTGGTAAATTCGATGCCAAGAGTGACGAAGGAATATTCCTAAGGTACTCTTCTCAAAGCAATGCTTACAAGATATATAACAAGCAGACTCAATGTGTTGAGGAGAGTGTCTATGTTATGTTTAATGAATCTTATCCATCATGTGAGAAACGTGCTGAGGAAGATCAAGATGGAGAACCCTCACTTATTCCTGGTGAAGTCATTAACATGACAAACGGAAAGACAGACATGATGAGTCGAGTAAAAGAGCCAAATGAAAACAATGCTGCCTCATCATCAATAGAACCAATCACCTCAATCACGACCACAGAAGCTGAAGAAAGGGTGGTTGATGCAGTTCAGGGAACTCCACTAGCACCTGAAAGAAGGATAGAGGAAGATCAGCCAAACATACTTCCCTCCTCTCAGAGTGAACCTCAGGTGTCTAATTGGAGACACCAAATCTCTCACCATATAGACAACATCATCACTCCTCTAGACTCTAGAAACTAGGTCAAGAGCCAGAAATTCACTTGCCTTCTCGGCGTTTCTCTCCCAGATAGAACCCAAAAATATCAAGGAAGCTTTGAAAGATGCAGACTGGATTACCGCCATGCAAGAAGAACTGCACCAGTTTGAGAGAAACAGTGTGTGACACCTCGTACCCAGACCCCCAGATATAACCATTATAGGAACTAGGTGGGTGTTCAGAAACAAGCTCGATGAACATGGAATTACCACAAGAAACAAGGCAAGGCTAGTTGTCCAAGGCTACAATCAGGAGTAAGGGATTGACTATGATGAAACGTTTGCTCCAGTGGTTCGGATGGAAGCTATCAGAACTCTGATCGATTTTGCATCTTATATGGAATTCACCCTGTTCCAAATGGATATCAAAAGTGAATTTTTGAATGGAATCCTTAAGGAAGAAGTCTATGTAAAGCAACCCCCAGGGTTTGAATGTCATTAGCCCCCTGAATATGTGTTCAAGCTAGACAAAGCTCTGTACGGACTAAAGCAGGCTCTTCGAGATTGGTATGAAAGATTGTCAAAATTTCTCTTAGAAAATGGTTTTAAGAGAGGGAAAATTGACAATACTCTTTTCTTGAAGAAACGAGGAAGGAACCTGCTCATTGTTCAGGTTTATGTTGATGATATCATTTTTGGGGCAACAGCTGAGTCACTGTGCGAAGAGTTTGCAAAACTTATAGGAAGTGAATTTTAAATGAGCATGATGGTAGAATTAAATTTCTTCCCGGGTCTTCAAGTAAAACAGTCTTCAAAGTGTACTTCTATTTGTCAGGAAAAATACATTAGGGAACTTTTGAAGAGGTTTGACATAAAAGCATTGAAGGTGATAGACACTCCCATTGCAACTGCCACTCGACAGGACATGGATGAAGCAGGAACTCCTGTGAATCAAACTATGTATAGAGGCATCATTCGGTCTCTCCTCTATTTCACTGCCAGTCGACGTGATATTGTTTTCAGCGTGGGGCTATGTGCAAGGTTTTAATCAAATCCTAAGGAATCTTATTTGAAGGCAACTAAAAGAATACTAAGATATCTCAAAGGAACGCAGGACCTGGTACTATACTATCAATCAAGTGACAATTTTAATCTAATTGGGTATGGTGATGCAGACTATACAGGTTATCTTGTGGATAGAGAAAGCACTTCTGCGATGGATCACTTCTTAGGATCATGTCTTATCTCTTGGGGTACAAGGAAGAAAAATTCAGTAGCTCTTTCAGCAGCTGAGGCTGAATATATAGCTGCAGCATCCTGCTGTGCTCAGCTTTTGTAGATCAAGCAGCAACTGGAGGATTTTGGAGTTCTCACAGAGAGTGTGCCCCTCCTATGTGACAACACTAGCGCACTTAACATGGAAAAGAATCTAGTTCAACATAAAAAGGACCAAACATATTGATGTGAGGCATCATTTTCTGAGAGACAATGTGGAGAAAGGGTTGATATGCATGAAGTTATGCAGCACAGAAGATCAAATTGCAGACATTTTCACCAAGGCACTAACTAGGGAACAGTTTGAAAGAAACAGAGTAAAGCTGGGACTTTTGAGGTCAAATTGAGGACCAGATTCTTTTTAAGTTGGCTCGTGTTATTAAGAAATAATGGGTTCAAAGTGTTTTCTGGCCCTGCCTAACTCACTTCAATACCTTTGTAGGTAAACACATATGATGATCATAGAAGCAGTAGATGCAGTACATGACTGATAAAAGAGAATTTTTTAAAAAAAAAGGGAGCATGAAGACGGAAATGTGTCTCAAGTACCAGGTTCTTGTACAAAAGGTTAGTAGTTATGTGCATCCCTTAATTCATGTCTTAAAAGGTACAAAATATAGCTGCCCTCTCATCAACTTTTCAGATCCTCCTGTCACGTCTCTTCTATTCAAATATTCCATCTCCCTCTGAAACATCATAACTTTCCACGCCCAACCGCCGTTTCAGAACCGGTGCCTATTCTTCTCCCTTCATAATTATCCTCTATGTTTAAAAACCCTCTCTCTTTCCCCTCTTAAGCATAATCCCTCTTCTAACTTCACCCATAAAGGGAAAGAATCTTCACATTACCACTCTCATGGCCGAGAAAAGTTCAAATCTCTCTGAATCATCTATAACCCCCTCCGACCCGTCTATGGGGATTCTCGGTGTCTTTGAGTCAATGTCACCCTTTGTCAACCCTACCTCTACATTCACCTCTTCCCTAGCCTTCCAACCTCCTTCCAACTCGGAAACTACTATTTTATTCTCCCTATCTTCTGTTTCCCACACCAATCAAGCCTTAAATGTGGAACAAAGTCGAATTATTGAGATCACAAAGGACTCCGCCATTAGTACAGTAGACTCCTTGGTCGTGGCAGCACAGATTGTTGAAGAAACGATATTGTTTGTGGTATCCGCTGATGGGGTATTGCATGAGTTTATTTCCCAAAACCACGCTTCACAAAGTGTAAGGGATGAAGAGACCATTGTAGGAGATGTAATAACATACATTACTAGGGGTTCACATGAAGAACCTGATCCCTCTCAGGAAAACCAAGGTCAGGAGTCTCAACCACAGGATACTGTTGTTCCTGCTTTTGATGTTGACGAAGACTTTGACCATGTGGCCCTTGGCGTATTCATCAGTAAGCGATGTCCTATTTTGACTCCTGAGTTTGAACTCAAGCAACCTACCACCAGGCTCCAAGTTAAAGTGGCCTATGATTCTGCTCTCCAAAAGAGCAAGAAAAGTAGTAAGAAGAAAAGAAGAATGATGGTGAATGATGGTGTACCTGTAGGTAATGAAGCTATCCCCATTGTTGAGATGGAATAAGAAACTCCTAAGGAACCCGATTCCCATGTAAGGCGGTCCTCGAAAAAGGCTGAGTCTGTTTCTCTGGAGAAATGGTCTATTTCCAAGTCTAAGATGCAGAAGGTAGTGAGTGATGAGGATATTCATGTCAAGTTCTAAGGTAAAGGTAAAGTCAGTGGAGAAAAACATAGGAAATGAAAATATGGAATATTTGAAGAACTTAGTTGTGAAAAGAAAGCACAAAGTGAGATCTGCCTGAGCTATGAGCGATTGAGGCACCAGAAAGTTCTGATGGGGCGTACGTTTGAACCCACCATCTCAGAAATGGGCAGGGTGCGTCAACTCCTGGAAATGGTGGAGTTTCAACAGTGGATGCATCTTTTCTACGTGGATGCTCCCAAAATGTATGAGGAGGAGGTCCAGAGTTTCTTTGTCAGCTTGTTTCCGGTGGATACTGACCATATTTGTGCTTTGGTAAATGGTGTGGACACTGTATTTGATGTGAAAGTGCTTGGGGAAATTTTGCAAGTTCCTACAGTTGGAGTGAAGAGTGTTCGAGATGTTTGCCAGTATAACTTCCGAAATGCAGTGGTGAAAGATAATTCCAATCGGAAAGGGGACCAGATTCACAAGAAAGCACTGCTTCCTATCTACCAGTTGTTGTTTGAGCTGGTTAACAAAGTCCTATTGCCTCGAGCAGAATGACGATCTGTCACTTCCAAATCTGATTTATTCTTAGTGGAGCAATTGGATGGTTTCCACCCTGTGAGTTTGCCTGCCATAATGATTGAGCATATGAAGAAAGTGTCTAATTTCAAGGACGACAATCATGGGCTTCCCTACGGATTTTTGCTCACGCGAGTGTTCAAACACTTTGGGATTCCTTTAGGAACAAGTAATGTAGGGACCTGTAAACAGAAATTCTCTCAGACAACCTTGGAAGATTGTGAGTGTATTGATAAGTATGGGGGTGTAGGAAGCGCTTTAACTGTGTCTCAGCTCATCAATGCCCATAATAGTGTAACTGAGGAGATACATCGATTGAAGGCCCGAAATACTATCCTATAAGGCCAGCAAGCTCGAGCGATTCTTATATAGAATGATAAGGTGATTCGCTTGACCCAAGAAAATGCCGACCTCAGGCTGCAAGTTGAGAACCTGAAGGCTGAACTGTGCACCGAGCAAAAGTCAGGAAACGCCCGAATAGACCTTGTTCTCCAAACACTTGCTGCAACTTCCAAGCCTTTTCCTCCTATTGCCCCCTAAGATTCCCTTCAGTGACCAGTTTTCTGGATATTTCTTTTCTGTTGATGTTTGGTGGTTGTTTTTGTTCCTTTTTTTGTGTGTATAGTTAGGATGTACTACTGCTACTGATCCCGTGAACAAGTCCAATGTTGTCTCTTCCTTTTTCAAAGGAAAGGGCATATTAAAAATTTATTAATATGCATTCTCTTTTATTTTGTCTAGTGCTTCTTCTTTGTCTTCTATTTTTCCTCATATTTATGTGCACATATGTGGTATGGGTTAGCTTGGCTGGACTTCTTTGCACTTTTATTCTTTTTAATGATGCCACAAGGGGGAAAACAAAAAAGACTAATATAGGATTCAGGGAGAACCACATTGGGCGAACTGGTTCTTGTGTAATTGAAGGCATCATCTCAGGGGGAACTCTTTAACACTGCTAATCTTTGATACCTTAATTCTAACCTTCTAACTGTTTAATTTTGTCATCATCAAAAAGGGTGAAACTCATAGATCTTAAATATTCTTACCTTATATTTTGATGATCTAACAAACTTTCTGACAAGAACCAGCTAGGGAACCTGATGTACCTTGGATTGCTGCAAACTCCAACGGACTACAGTAAATGATGAATTTCTACACTTATAGGAGCTAGGAACCAGACAAGGACCTGATGCTCTTGTGGTTCCTATATAGCAGCACAAGTCATTTGGACACAGCTGGAGCTGATGTGACTGGCGGCACTATTTCTGCCACACTGCACCACACTGTCAGCCCACTCATTCTCTAACAAAACAAAGTACTCACATCATTTCAAGTGATGTGACCAAGATGTACCAAATGGGTTTTTATACAAAACATCACTGAATGGTTTCAGTTTCATTCATTCAAGCCTTTAGCAAAAACAGAAAAGATCATTCTCTCAAGCTTGAAGAATAAGGTTGAACGCTACTACGGACCAGTTCGAAAATGATTGATTATTGCTGTCCTAGCTGAGTTGTAACCTTGTTATTGCACTTACAATATCTCCTAAATTGCTTATGTAGAAGTATACTGTTTAGGAACTTTCTTGTAAATCCTTAGACTCGTTGAGTTTAGGTTGTGGCTAGATTTAGTCATAAAGAAAAGTCTTTGTAATTGTTGTATTGCAAAGTGGCTTGTGGTGATAACACCATAAGTTAGAAAAAGCCTTTGTAACTAGGATAGTCACAAAGTGGCTTGTCGTAAAGGTGCCACAAGTTAGTTTGAAGTCTTTACAATAGGAAGCATTGTAAAGTGGCTTGTAATAGGTAAGATTACAAGTTAGTGAAGTAAAAATCCTACAGGGTAAGTCATGGTTTTTTGATCCCTTTGTGCGGGATTTTTCCACGTAAAAATCCTCTGCCTCATTTACTTACTGCCTTACTAAGTGCTCTCAGCAAAAACTTGTAGAGGACCAGGTACTCTAAGATTTGGTGGACCCATACAAGTTAACACTTCGGAAGTATCACGATGATCCATCCCACGTGTTAGATTTCAGCGCTGTCCAGTTGGATAAGGACTTGACCTATGAGGAGGAGCCGGTAGCTATTCTAGACCGACAGTCTCATCAGTTGAGATCAATGAGTTGTCACGCCCCCTTTTTCCTTTCCTCGCAGAGGAATTGGGTTTATGACATTTTATTTGGGACAACTCTTTCTTTTTGGGGAAGGGGGTTTGCATTTTTGAAGAGTCGCCACCTAACAATTTTAAGGTGCGTTAGGGAACCTATATAGTTCATTTCTAACTATGTTTGATAACCAGAGATAGGGTAAGGGTTTGAAATTATCCTAAGGGGAAGATGTTAGGCACCCCTCAGGATCCAGTAGTGTGGTTCTCGGCCAGACAGTTTTTGTGAATTTGTACAGTTAGCAAATAAGCAAGTATGGCTCAAATAGTAGGGGATTTAAGTTTAAACACACAAATGTTTGAAAGACATCGAGATTTTGAAAGGGATTATAATCTAAGCATGTTCATGAATGTAAAGAGGGGTGTCTTAGGTTTGTTTGTAATATGGATCACATCAGTACAATGCCCGGTAATCACTCCTTATAAAAGGGGCTATGCGTGGTATTATCGCACCGGTCATCATATACATATCTACCCTTTCCTGCCCCGTGAAGGTAATTAAAGCGAAGGTTATTCTCGACCCCATATCACATGTTGTTACCCGCCCCTTCCTATCAGTCCCGGAGGAATTTAGAACTCATATCCTATAAGAAGGAGGTTCTAGGCAGTCCCTCAGGTTTTAAGGCAAAATACCAAGGCGATATACAATAACAAGTAGGACTTCAATTAAGGGGAGCATGGAAGAAAAATGAAAGGCTCAAATATACCTCCACAGGCTATACACATAGACAACATGACTCATACACAATTAAAGTCTGAATTTAAATACTATGCCTGGCATCTAAATGATAACAGCAGAACCAGATTTATCACATGACTCAGAAAAGAAGTCCGAATCAGGCTTGCCTACTGATTTTAACAGTTGTTAATTAGACACTAATCACAGAGATGATTCTATTTTTATTTAAAGTTGATTACCTAAGGCTTGCATAGGTGTAAAATAATGTGCATCAGTTATTCAAAATTATTAAAATAGTGTGGAAATTATTTTACCCTAAGAGCATGCTGTTCTAGTTGATACAAATGCAGATATTATTACCAACTTTATTCAAAAAAACACCACAATGTGACACTATTTTTTTATTACCTTTTCATGAATTAGTAATTAACGAGGCGTCAAGTGTAAACAAGATTCTAGAACATGATATCTAATATGCACATGCAAATGGCAGGATTGTAAAAAAAATAGAATCCCTAAGGCATGATTTCTAAATGCACACAAGAGTTGCAGAATTATTGAAATGTGACTTCTGAAAGTACGAGAGTAACAACTTTTATGCCAATGTTGTTACTGTCCTAGGAGCAGGATTTCTAAGTGATAAACATAAAATATGGATTAGTGATGGCTGAGATGCTAAAGCAAGAAAACATGGGTCCTAAGAGCATGACTTCTAATGTATGAACCCTAAACATGATTTCTATTGCACAATTAGGAATATAACCCTAATAACAATGTTCTCTACCCTCAAAAACTATAGCATGCATATTTACCCCATCCCTTTTCACTAGCCACCCCAATACTTGTTTACAACAGGTTATTACAGACCAACATTGAAATGATTTACATAAGTAGCTATGAAAATAAGAAGTTACACTATAGGAAGCCAGATTAGGACTTCCTCCCTGAGTTACGTAATAAATTACTTCAAATGCCAAGATTTGTTCCATAGCCTTTCCCATATCTGGGCGTGTCAGAGTTCCCTAAGGATCTCAAGGGATCACGGGCAATGCTCACACCCAGATTGCATAACCAAAACAGAGTGAGTGCAATGTGGAAGGGCCAACTTTTATGTGTCCAAGTTCAGAGGGAGCTCAAGGATCCCAAAGCAAGGCTCACACAAAAGGGGCAGAAACCTTGTGGTCTAGGAGTATATGTGAGAGTGCTTGAAATAGATTTAAAAGAGTTGAGTTGGAAAAATAGTTTTGAAAATGATTAGTTTGAAATAAATTTGCAACAACAATAGAAGAGTTGCTTAGGGAAAAACAATTTTGAAAGGGGAAGGGGATAGGAGCAAAAATAACTTGGAACAAGCTAGCATACACACAGAACAATTTCAGAAGTTACAAGTAGGGAAGTAGGGGTTGGGGACATAGAGGGCCCAAATCAAAACACATGAACATGGCTGAGAAGAGGTGCATGTAGACTAGCAAGTACAAAGAACAGTTAGGGATTGATCAGTCTCTAGAACATAAACAATTACTTTAAAGGGTTAACAAGGGAATCATGCTTAAAATCAGAATAGTAACAAGATATAGGGAGAGGGCATGAGAGTAGTCATGCAGGAGTCTATTACACATAATTAGTCATGACTTGGTATTAACCAAGTACATTAGGAGACATACTAGTTGTGGGGGCATAAACAGGCACTCAAGTAGACAAGCCGATTACATTAGACCAAGAGAAGGCAAAACTTAAGCATACTGACTAAAGCAGTAAACATGAAGTGCAATTAAACAACATGAGCCATTAAGTCAGTGCAGAAAGAGATAGGGATCGACAAACATTGGAGCACATAGAGTTGAGTTTCAGAATTTAACTAGGGACATACCAGTTAAGGAAGCAAAGTACAGAAAAAGTGAAGCAAGTAGAGTTCCACAGTCTAGCCTTGGCTTTTAGCCGGCTAGACAAAGCAGTAGCACAAGTGGTAGAGAAAGAAGAGAGAGTTTGAGTATGTATGTGTGTGTTCTGAACTATTGTCTATGTTGTTAATGAAAGGACTTAGATTATTTATAACTTTAAAAATAGGTCGAAAATAAGGTAACAAGTACTGACTTAGCATAATTTTAGAAATAATATGAATCAGAATCATTTAAAGACTTGGACTTCCTTCAATTAGGGAGCCATAGTTCAAATGGGTACAAGTTGTATCAAATAAGGAAAAGAATTGCTTGTAAGACTGATTTTACCATAATAGGAATAGTAAAAGCATGTAGCATGTAATAAGGACTAAGTATAGAATAGTTTAAACATAAGGAAAGTGCACCTTAATTAACATCATATTTGTGCATATATACAAGGTAGAGTACAATTTGATTATGAAAAATTAGTTCATAAAATCACGAATGAGATTGAAAATCACAGGGAATCAGCACTAACTAGGGAAAGTATCACAAAAGTAAGGAAGCAATTTTGAAAAATCAGTGCAGAGTTAAAGGAAAATAGCCAAAATCAAAGTTGTAGGTTTAAGGAGATTACATAGAATCAACATAAATTACGTGAACGATCAATAAAACAAATAGTCGGACCTATTACATGATAAATAGCAATGGTTTGGACAAAATCAAAGAAACCCTAAGAACAAATTAGAGCAGGAAGCACAAGAGCATATAGAACACATATAAAGCCTAGAATGTTCATGATAGTCATGCAACCACGTCGCAAACAAATTCAAACTTCGAATCAAACCCAGAAGCATTAGGGTTTCTTGAAAAACAATGAGCAAAAAGGAAAGACTCTGGTAATGTTTAATCATGCTAAAAATCAATGTAATTACTAAAAATCAGAAAGAAATCATTTTTTGTAAAAAAGGCTTTAAAACCCTAGTCTGGAAAATAAAGAAATCATTTGAAATCAGGGAAAACAGGTGAAAACCTTAAGAAACCCATCGATCCATCACAGATCTAAAATGATCGGAGGATTTATAGCTAGGTTTTTCAGAAAAATAGCAGAGACGAAGAAAAAATCGGTTAAAAATTCATGGCTACACCTAAATCTAAGACAAATCTAAGCGGAAAATCTCAAGAGTGAGGGTTTCAGAGAACCCAAAGAAGATGAGAAAACATTAGATCGTTACCGATCTTTGTCGGAAAAAGCCGTGGATCTGACTCGAACAGCCATGGATGGAAGTTGAGCAAGATCTGGACTAGGTCACTTCAAGATCTTTCCACGAAATCAAAAAAAAGGGTAACCAGAACATGTAGGAGACATGTATACGTCTCAAACAGCCATGGGAATCCATGGATTGAGTGAGGATCGAAGGGGATTAAGGCTGGTTTGGGTGGCGGCGGCTAGGGTTAGATTTTAGGTCTCAGAGAGAATCGGAGAGGAAAGGGGATTCTAGGGCGGCGGTTTGGTAAGAAATAAATTAGGTTAGGGGTCGTTTAGGTTAAAAAATGTAAGACGGAATAGGGGCCATTGATCTTAGAGATCAACGGCTGGGATGAGAAGGGTAGGTGGGGATCCGGGTTTGGGTATTGGTTAAAAGGGTGTGGGTCGGATTTTAATTGAAATTGGGCTGGGAAATTGGGTCCAATTTTGGGCTACCATTGAAAGCCAATTTGGCTATATTCTAAATAGCCATTTTTCCCTATTTAATTTATAAAAAATAATAGTTTCTAAAAACTAATTTGAAGGTCTAAAATGATTTATAATACATAATTAATAATTAAAAAATACAGGATCCAATTTTATGCTTATAAAACATAATTAAATCTAAAAAGGCTATTATTGTAATTATGTGCTATTTAGCTTAAAAAATACTTAATAAAATTGTAAAAATATTTAAAAAATTACATTAACCATATTTTGACATAAGTATAGAAATACAATAGGTGAATTATCAAAATAATAATTTTGGAAATAATTATTGGGGACTTTATGGATAAAGAGGGAGAAAAATAAATCAATTTAAACACTTAAAATTATGGAAAAAATAATAAAAACCTTGGACATCTTATATATGCATATGTATGCTATTTTGAAGGTATTTTGTATATATATATAGGGGAAAATTTGGTATCAACAAGAGTTATCCGTCGGTTCGTGTTTAGTGGAGAGGTCAGCCTATTGAGGCAGCTACCTAGGAGTCCGAGTCCGATATGCGGAGCCAATATCCCCATCTTTTTACCGACTCAGGTACTTTTCTATGTTCGTTTTAGGACAAAAGGCTATTTTAGAGGTGGAGAATGTGATGATCCAAAAGGTCATCTCTTGTTTTAGAAGTCAAATTTCTGTTCTAAGGCCTTAAAAACCTCCTTTTCTTTCTCACCTCAATTTGCGTGCGCAGTCCAGGCATATTTTCGGAAAGCTTTTCTGTGAAATTTAAGAAAAATATTGAATTTGACCTTTAAAATTGTCTAAAGTTGACTTCGGTCAACATTTTTGGTAAACGGACCCGGACCCATAATTTGACGGTCCCGTAGGGTCCGTAATAAAATATGGGACTTGGGTGTATGCCCGAAATTATTTTATATTGTTTGCTGGAAAATATAAGGATTTTTGGAAATGAAATGGTGTGTGATATTGATGGTATCAGGCCCATATTGTGGTTTTGGAGCACGGTACAGGTTTAAAATAATAGTTAAGTCGAATCTCTGAAATATGGTAAGAATCGGAGTTGATTTGATATAAATCGGACCCTAGGTTGAGGAAATGGAAAATTTGAACTATCTTGTGAAATTCATGAGTTTTGGTGTTAATTTTGTTGTTTAAGATGTTACTTTGGCAATTTGATCACATGAACAAGTCCGTATGATATTTTTAGACTTGTGTAAATATTTTGTTTGGAGCCCCGAGGGCTCGGGTTTAGTTTTTGAAAGGCAGTGGAGCGATTAGAACTTAGGAAACTCAGTTGTGCATCTGGTATTTTTGCACAAGCCTCTGATCTTGAAATTGCGAGATCAGGCTTCGTAATTGCGAAGTGAGCAGGCCTGGGAAATGCGACAATTGTGTCGCAAATACGAACCAGGCTTGGGCAGGCCATTGTCGCATATACGACACTCTGGCCGGAAATACGAGGGTCACAGTAGTCGCAAATGCGAAGCTAGCAGAAATTTAAAGGGTTCGCAATTGTGAATCCGGAAGCGCAATTGCGATAACTACACCTGTTAAGTGAGATTTAACCAGGAATTTTTCATCATTTTTCACTTCTCTCAAACCCTAAACATCCTTAGGCAATTTTTCAAAGGCTTAAACTTTTTCAAATCATAGGTAAGTGATTTCTAACTCATCTTCTTCAATCTAATTCATCTTTTTAAAAATTTTCACTTCAAAATCTAGCGTTTTTCATGGGAAATTGGGTGTTCTTGGGTAGAAATTAGGATGATCGGATTTTGGGGATTTAGATCTCAAATTGAGATCGGATTTCAAAACCAATTGCATATTTGAGTTCGTGGGTGAATGGGTAATCAGATTTTGGTTCAAACTTCGAGTTTTGACCAAGCGGGCCCGGGGTCGGGTTTATTTTGGGGGAAATATTGGGAAATTCATATTCATAAACTAGAATTGGTTTATTTCAATTTATTGATGTTATTGAATTATTTATGGCTAGATACGAGTGAATTGGTGGTGGAATCGAGAGGTAAAGCGGTGGTTGAATGTTGAATTACCCGTTGGCTTGAGGTAGGTGTTTGGTCTAACCTTGACTTGAGGGAATAAGAATGGCCGACATATGTGCTAAGTGAAATTTCATGTGCGTGGCATATAGGTGTGGTGACGAGTACCTATGCGCTTCCAAATTTCCATTTTCAGTTGGTTCCCTTCCCGTTTCTAATTATATTATTTCTTGTCTTATTTGCTACTTGCTTGAACTGTTTCCATGCCTTATTTTCTATTTGATCATAAATGTTTCCATGCTTTAATTTCTACTTGATCATAAATGTTTCCATGCCTTAATTTCTACTTGTTCACAAATGTTCCATGTCTAATCATTGTTGTTCTCTTTATGTTCATTGTTGTTCATTGTTGTTCTCTTCATGTTCATTGTTGTTCTCTTTATTGAATTATTTAATTATTTCATGTTAATTGTGGATGTTCCCGTTGAGGTATTATTGGTTTTGTAGCTTCATCTTATTACCCCGTTGGCTTATATGTATTCATTGGTGCCTTATGGTTCATGTTGGTTTGTCTCGCTAATTTGTTTTCATGAGTGGAGTTTCAGGATCGTAGCGATATTCCATTCTGCAGTTTAAGTATAAGAATTGTGGAAATTGAGTTAACTTGTGAAACACCTTGTATTTATTCTTTGTGACTGGTGTTGATATATACATATGTTGGGATCAGGTTGCATGCCACAATAGGAGGAATAAGGGAGAATTGAGATTGTCTGGTGGGATTGGGTTGCACGCCGCAACAATGAGTAATAAGGGTGGACAGGTGGGATCGGGTTGCGCGCTACAACAGGAGGAATAAGGGGATATGTGTTGAGGAGTAATAACGGAATACAGGTGTGATCGGGTTGCGTGCCGCAACAAGGAGGAATAAGGGAGAATATTGATACTTTTATTGTTTATATGGTGGGATCGGTATGCACGCCCATCAGTTATGGTTTTTTGGCATTTATTTCTATTGAAGTTATTTATTGAGGTGTTGAAATTCCCTAAGGATTGTTTATAGTTGAATACTAGTAGGCTAGTTGGGTCATGTGTTACTTTAATGCAAGTTTCGATTATTTTTCATTCCGTACTTCTTTTCTGTTTATTATAGATTGTTGCAGGTTATATATATTGTTATGCCCCACCGTAGCCTGGTCACTACTTCGCCGAGGTTAGGCTCGACATTTATCAGTACATGGGGTCGGTTTTACTGATACTACACTCTTTACACCTTGTTCAGATTACGAAACTGGTGGCGGACCGTAGTTCGAGGTTGTTGCCTTCACTCCAGTAAAGACCCGAGGTAGTCCTATAGGCGTCCGTAGGCCTTGCCATCCCCTTCTATCTTGTTTCATTCCTGTTTTATCTATTTACAAAAATTGATTTGTATTTCTTTGTTAAGACTATTATGTGTAGTATTCGTAGATGGTTCGTGAAATTATGACACTAGCTCTGGGTGGAGTTTCATTATAATTTTGCAGTTGTATTAAGATAACTTGTTAAATTCTATTCTTTCTTTTTATTCCGCTAGTTTAATTATGTTATCTTGTAAATTGTTAAAAGATAAAAGCAAAAGACGAAATAATTTGTAATGTTGGCTTTCCTAGCGAGTAAAATGTTAGGTGCCATCACGGTTCCGGCGGTGAGAAATTCGGGTCGTGACAGCGTGGCCCACTAGTCTGTTAGAGGTCTACCAAATAGAACGAGGTTGGGTCAATAACTAGGCCGGGTAGACTTTCATGCTCCCGACACGTTTTCCCCACCTCGGCTCGAGTTGTCTGCTCGAGTAAGCCAGGTCTAGAACACAACCCCAGGTTTAAACCTAGAATAACATGGCCTCATGCCGGATTCCTAGTAGGAACGTTTGTTTGCATCACGTGCATTTGACTTTGGGGACTCAACACAAGGGTTGGGTCCGTCTAGGACAGGTGTACCCAAAATAAAAGACCATCCTGATGCATCTTACGTGCTATTTGTACATTTATTTGTGTAGGCTTTCATGTTGATCGGCTAGGAAAAGAAAATCAAGAGAAAAACCAAGACTGATGTAAGAGAGAAACTAACTCCGGTATTTGAGATGTCCCAAAACTCTGCCAAAATTTTTCAAAAAAAATGTTGAAAATTGAAAATAAAAAAAGAAAAGGAAAAAGAGTCATTTCAAAATGAGTCAATAACATGTTTTTCCCAATTATGTCATAATGGACCGAACTATGCAGGTCTGATTCTCACCAGATGTGAGATACGTAGGCAACCTATGTAAGGTTTGTCCTCATTTTTGCAAAAATACCCAAATAAAATAAAGTGTGTTCTAGTGCTTCGGTCAAAAGAGTAAGACGACCAAGCTTCGGTTATGTCTTAAGCCGTTTTTGCCGGAATAGCCTTAGAACATCTTCCAATTGTCCAAGGGCTATTTTCATAAAGAACGGACATGTCTGTTAGTAAGACGTCACTTTTCCATAAAGCGTCCTTCCCCGACCTCAAAATTTATTTGAAATTGTGAAGGGGCCATGTTTGCAAAATAGCCACATTTTGCTAGTATTACATAAGTGGCCGCTCTCCTTTGATTTTTTTTCCTTACAAAATAAAAAAAACTTGTTTTGCAAAAGAGTCCACCGGAGTCAACCCTAACCTTAACCATCTACAGGTACAAATGAACACTATCTAGAACCCGTCACTAATGGTCATTGAACAGGCTCCTCTATAGCTTCAAATGTGGTAGTATAATTTAGATGAAGATGGTCAGGATTGGGTAAAAAAGCATTTGGGTGCGCTTACAAACATTATGGAAATCAAACCGCGGGATGATCTAATTAAGGCATTGGTAACTCTTTGGGATCCTGTCCACAATGTTTTTCGCTTCTCGGATTTTGAGCTTACTCCTACTTTAGAAGAAATAGCCGGATACATTGATTTTTGCCGGGACTTGAGAAATCAACAACTAATATTCCCAAGGCCTCCCTCTGTGCACAAATTCTTTAATCTCCTGAATATCAGTAAGCAAATGAAGAAGACCAATGTAAACAAAGGATGTTGTTCCTTTTACTTCTTGTATTTCAGGTTTGGGAACTCAGTTGGGTTTGAAACGCACGAAAAGGGGTTAAACAACAAACAAAATAAGAGCACCTGGAAAATTCATCGTTGCTTTGCTTTCATAGTAGAATTTATGGGAATTATGGCCTTCCCGAATGCAAAAGGGACAATAGATATCGGCATGGTCAGAATTGCACAAATCCTCACTACCAAAGAAGATCATACACTTGCTCCACTAATATTGGCGGACATTTATCAAGCATTAACATTGTGTAAGTCCGGGGCTCAATTCTTTGAAGGTTGCAACATTCTTTTGCAAATGTGGTTGATTAAGTGTCTCCGCCATCACCCCAAGTTCATGAGTTATGGCCCGAGCAAGAACAAGTTCATCGGGAGTTATGAGGAGAGGGTGATTGATTACAGATCTCTAGAAGGGTTTGAAGCGTGGGTCTCCCTTCTAAGAAATCTAAAGGCAAGCCAGGTTGAATGGACTTTGGGGTGGCTTCCGGTAATAGAAGTCATACACATGACGGCTACAAAAGGCTATTTGATGTTGATGGGTTTAAGAAGTGTCCAACCATACGCACCGCATAGAGTTTTAAGGCAGTTAGGAAGATATCAAGTGGTGCCCGAAGATGAAGATTTGAGTACCCAAGTCATTGAGCTACACCCAGAAGCTACATTACCCGAGGCTTTAGTCCAACAAAATTGGAATGGTTGCCGATATCTGAAATATGACATCTACATACCAGATCTCACGATAGAAAAAGTGGATACAGATTTTGTCGTATGGTTTGAGAGAAAGTCTTGTGCTAATGATGAGCCCGAGCCCGAGCCCGAGCCTGAAAGGCCCTCTAAAAGACCTCATGTTCATGCTTTTGATAATAAAATTCGAGAAAGGTTGGCCCGAGGAGAAAAGGAAAAAAATATCAAGCCACAATTCACACCTTGGAAGAAAAGTTCAGAAACGTCACATTTAATAATGACTTACAGGTGCAAGAAGCTGAAGGTGAGAGGAGAAGGTTGACCCGAGAGAAATAGGTGCTCCGAGCCCAACTCCAGGACATAAGGATAGTCGCCAAAATACCTGTGAGGAGCGAGAGAGATGAAAAACTCATCAACAACTTAAGAATGAAGGTACATGACTATGCAACTGACTTGCCAAAAGCCGAAAAAGATTTTCTAAATGCTCAAGCAAAGTTGGCCAAAGTAGAGGAAGAACAAGCCAAATTAGCCTACCATTTGAAGCAGAAATACGATGAAGAAGTGATCGTTAAAAAGAAAAGCTGGTTGTCCTTGAGAATGAAATGGTCCGCCAAATAAAGGATTTTAAGGCATAAAGAGAGCATTTCTATGCATTAATTTTCCAAGTAGAAAAAAGCATGCAATAGTTACAGAACAAAACAACACAGATACACAAGTGTTGGAAGCTCAGGCACAGCAAATCAGGTGTCTGCTTCAAGAGAAAGGTGTCATCAGAATGAGGATTAAAAGATAGCTGACTATGTCATGATGAAATTTCACGAATGTGAAGACACGGCTAGGTCTATGTTTTTTGATTTTGTGATGAAATTCGTTCACCAGATGATGGCTGACTTAGACCCTATTCAAGAAGATATTGCACGAAGGCCCACGCAAAGACCGACTAATGTCCGGCAGGTTCCCAGAGTACCAGTGGAGGCTCGTATGTACTTTTGAGTTTTCAGTTTTTGAGTCTGTACTTTACCCTTTTTGAGTCTTGTTCAAAGCTGTTTTGTGCTTATTTCGAGTCTGTATGTTTTTTTGTAGTCGTCAGTAGTTTTAAATCCTTGTAATAGAAAACCAAAAGAAGATGTCTTCGCTAATGAAAAAATAAAGAAGAGAAAATGTGTCTTTTCTTATTTCGCACTTATTTACTGAACTACGTAATGATCTGATTCATATGGCATCATGATACATAGGCAATCCCCATAGGATTCGATCATAGCCATAAAAATTAAAAGAGAGGGAGAGAGAGAGAGAAAAAAGAGAATTGAGTGAAAAGAAAACAGAGTGGCCAAACAAAAGTTTAAAGAAAGTTCTAAAATAAAAGAGCGAAAGGAACAAGGTGTAGAGTGAAAAAGGTAGGTTAAGGCCAGGATGAAGCATGTAGCCGTTCAAACACATGATAGAAGCGTTTAACTATTTAGGTGTATTGTATCCCAAACATGCGATTTCCTATCTGTTAAACTCTTGAAACTAACAAGTTTGTTGTTGCGCATGAGTTCAGGATGGTGGTTAGTTTGTTTGGTATTCTGGCAAGTCATCCATATAACACAAGGTCAAAATGCAAAGCACTCGTTGCTAGAAAAGAATTGGACACAGGTGTGGTTGACCCATCGAGAGAGATGGTGGAATCTGAGTCCAGATTGAAAGAGGAGGTCCATGGGTTGAAGCATTAAATGACAGAAATGTATCAAGTCTGGATCAGGGGGCATCCTCCACCTTCATTCCCCGTTAATTACACAGAAAATCCTGCTTTCATTCCACCACTCTCACAAGCCCAAGGTGCCACTACCATTGATCTATCCCCTCAGCAAGCACCAGGATTCACCCCTTACCACCACTACCCCGGAACCTCATCCCAAACTTCTCGTGCTGCACCAGCTAAAACAACCACATACCCTGCTCTAACATCTGCTCCTATTTTTGTAGCCCCTTCGCGAGCTGCCGTCCATCGATCTTTTAGTGAACCGATGTTACAAGCTCCAGATACCCAGTACTATGCTCTAGAACCCACTTTCAAAGTCCCAGATCCTTACTCCTAAACTCCTCACTTTGAACCTCCTGTTGAAACTGAGAAACCACCCAAGAACACAGAGCAAGAGGAGATATTTAGGAAAGTAAAGAGTCTGGAGCAATCATTGAGGAATATACAAGGGTAAGGAAGCCAAGTGAGTGTGGCTTATAAGGATTTGTGTTTGTTTCTGGATGTCCAACTACCTGCCGGGTTCAAGATGCTCAAGTTTGACTTGTACGATGGGCATAGAGATCTAGTGGCCCACTTAAGAGGTTTTTGCAGCAAGATGAGGGGTGCTGGTGGGAAAGATGAGTTGTTGATGGCATATTTTAGTCAAAGCTTGAGTGGTGCAGCGCTGGATTGGTACACCCGCCAGGACACTAGTAGGTGGTATACTTGGGATGATTTGGCTCAAGCTTTTGCTCGGCATTTTTAGTACAATGTAGACATTGTCCCAGATCGCCTATCCTTGACCAAGATAGAGAAAAAGTCCAATGAGAGCTTCAGAGAGTATGGTTTCCAATGGAGAGAACAGGCTGCACAGGTCAACCCTTTAATGGAAGAAGATTAAATGGTTGAATACTTCCTTCAAGCCCTGGATCCTACTTACTTTGGCCATTTGATTTCGGCCATAGGCAAGTCCTTTAATGATGTGGTAAAGATGGGAGGAATGGTGGAGGAAGGGCTCTAGTCAAGTAAGATCATGAGTTACTACGCCATAAAAGCAACCACACAGGCGACCCAAGGCAGTACCGGGGGCGTATGAGGAAAAAAGAAGAAAGAGGATGTCTCTATGGTTGTCTCAGGATCATGGCATGGCCCAAGGGGTTCACCTCACCTGTACACCCAGCCTCAACCCCAACCTCAAGCCTACACCCAAGCTCCATATAATCCACCCTAACACTATTTCCCACCACAAGACCCTCAATATTTAGTCATACTATCCCAATATCATGCGCACCATGCACAGTCATATGCTCAACCCCTTCCTTACCCGCAATGGCGTATTCCAACCCTACAGAACCCTTATCCACCCCCACAGCCGTACCGAACCCCCACTGGTCCAAGTTTTTGACCAAGACCAGAGTATAGAATAGAAAGGCAGCAGTGGAAACAGACTTTCACCCCACTTGGAGAGTCATATGCTAGTCTGTTTCAAAGGTTGAGGCAGTTGGACGTCTTGAGGCCAATTGAATCAAAGTTACCAAATCCCCCTCTAAAGAACCTTGATTATTCCCTTAGATGCGCATATTGTTGTGATGTCCCAGCGCACGACATAGAGAAGTGTTGGCATTTGAAGAGAGAAATACAAGAGCTTATTGATACAATTCAAATAGTAGTCCAGAGCCCGGAAGCACCAAATATCAACGAAAATCCTTTGCCAACCCATGTGGAGACACATATGATCGAAATAGTTCGTAAAGATAGGGAGCCCAATAATTATTCTATGTCCATCATGATGACTCTTTCTAGTGAAAGTAATCCAGCCAAGGCTCCAGATTCTATAAAAGCAACACCCTTGACAATTGAAGGGATGATGGAGAAGCTAATCACATTTAACGTGAAGCCATCTATATTGGTAGTGAAAGGGTTTCCAAATGATGTTGGAGCAAGTCAGGAAAATCCAAAAGTGGTCGTGTCATGGATCCCAAACAAGACTGTCATAATCGTGGAAGGGGAGCACATTACCCCTGTTGTTATTACACTAGTGACCCAACTGCCAATGGTTGATACAAAGGCTGTCCCATGGTATTACAAATAAGTGATAGTGACATAAAAGGGGGAAGAAGTAGAGGCAGAAGTCAATGAAATTAGAAGACTGAGTCGTTCTGGGAGATGCTTTGCCCCAGAGGAATTGAGAAAAGACAAGCTAATCAAGGATAGCTAAATCCCAATGAAGAAGCCAGTCACCGAACAAGTGGCTAAGGAGTTCCTAAAAAGGATGAAAATGCAAGACTATTCTATTGTAGAATAGTTAAGGAAAACACAGCTCAGATCTCTCTTTTATCTTTGCTAATACATTCGGATGAACACCGCAGAGCCTTGATGAAGGTTTTGAATGAGGCCCATGTTCCTGATAAGATCACGGTAAACCAGTTGGAAAAGATTAATAGCAAGCTCTTTGAAGCAAACATGATCATTTTCTCAAATGATGAACTTCCTATGGAGGGTATATAACTCTTTATCTCATGGTGAAATGCAAGGATTCTGTTGTCTAATGGTTATTGGTTGATAACGGCTCTAGTGCAAATATCTGTCCCCTATCCACTTTGCAAAAGTTGAAGATTGGCACTGAAAGAATCCAGATGAACAGTGTATGTGTTCGAGGTTTTGGTGGAGAGGGAAAAAATTCTGTCGGTGATATATGCTCGAATTATCGATAGGGCCGATTGAGTTCACATGGAGTTTCAAGTTCTAGATGTGGCTTTCTTCTACAACTTGCTATTGGGTAGGCCTTGGATACACGATACTACGGAAGCCCCATTTTCTCTACATCAAATGGTGATGTTCGAATGGGACAGGTAGGAAATAGTTATGCATGTTGATCAGAATTTATTTGTTCACAATGACAAAATTATTCCATTCATTGAAGTTGAAGATGCTAAACGACTTTGGGTCTACCAAACTTTTGAAACGGTGTCTGTCGATAAGATTCCTGAAGGAGAATGCATTCCAGGTCTAAAGCTATCATCCGCAGCTGTCATGGTAGCAAATGAAATGTTGAAGAAGGGTTTTGTGCTGGGTAAAGGTATGGGTTCATCCCTACAGGGTATTGTGCATCCAATGTGTCCGTGAAAGCTCCGGTACATTTGGTTTGGGATTCATGCCTAGAGAAAAGGACGTGAAAAGGGCTAGAAATTTAAAACGGAAGGTATGGTCACTAACTAAGCCTGTTCCACACCTGTCCAAGTTTTTTGTCAAGCTAGGGGCCTCAAAACGTCAAATATCATCAGTCCTGAAACCTGTGGCCGACTTTGACAAAAAGCTGATTAAGAGGTTCCAGAGTCTGTTCGATGAGGTTAATATGGTGGAAATTGGGGAAGGTTCTAGTAAGGTAGACGTGCAATTCGTTCGTCCAAAAATGAAGCTTAGCAATTGGAAAGCTACTTCTCTCCCAACCCCGAAGGAGTTTTGGTAGTTTGCTTTGTTTTCCTTTCTGTTATCTGGGTTATTCCAGGGTTGTAATCCAGATGTACAAACCCTTCTATCCTTTATTTTCAATGAAATACAATTTTTTGTTTTCCAGTATTCCTGATAGTGTTTCATTTTTGTTTTCTTTTGTACAGTTCTTTTTACATTGGTTTCAATGACATGACATGCATGAGGAATTTTCAGCCAAGTCTTAAAAGCCAATCTAAATCTGAAATAATAATCCAGAAGTAGAGTGCAATGATGAAACAGAATACGATGAAGAAGCGATATTTGAGGAAATTAGTAAAGAAGTAAAACACTTTGAAGAAAAAGCCAAGCCTAATTTGAATAAAACTGAAGCAATCTATTTAGGAGATCGGGATAATGTCAGGGAAACAAATATATGTGTGCATTTGGAACTGCAAATCAAAAAATAAATAATCAAAGCAATGTTTGAATACAAAGATGTCTTTGCATGGTCATATGATGATATGCCGGGTTTGAGCACAGATACGGTAGTTCATAAATTGCCAACCGATCCTGCATTCCCTCATGTCAAGCAAAAGTTAAGAAAGTTCAAGACTTATATAAGTGTGAAGATTAAAGAAGAAATCACAAAGCAACTTGGGGCAAAAGTCATTCGGGTCACTCAATATCCCACCTGTTTAGCCAATGTTGTGCCGGTACCAAGAAGGATGTTAAGACCGGGGTATGCGTTGATTATCGTGATATTAACAAAGTGAGCCCAAAGGATAACTTCCTATTGCCGAACATTCATATTCTTATCGATACTGGTGCCAAGCATGAGATCGGCTCTTTTGTGGACTGTTACGCGGGCTATCACCAGATCCTGATGGATGAGGAAGATGCAGAAAAAATAGTGTTCATCATGCCTTGGGGAACATATTGCTACCAGGTAATGCCATTTGGTTAGAAGAATGCTGGGGAAACTTACAAGAGGGAAATGACTACCATATTTCACGACATGATACACAAGGAGATTGAGGTTTACATAGATGATGTGATCATAATATAGGGGACTTGAGAGAGTTTTTCCAAAGGCTCCGCAGGTACAACCGCAAACTCAATCCAGCAAAATGTGCATTTGGTGTCCCTTCTGGGAAACTGTTGGGATTCATAGTCAGTCGATGAGGTACTTAGATGGATCCATCAAAGATTAAATCAATCCAAGAATTACCACTGCCAAAGAATAAAACTGAGGCGATGAGCCTGCTCGGGCGGTTAAACTACATCAACAGGTTTATTACTAACTCAACGATAACTTGTGAGCCCATATTTAAGTTGCTAAAGAAGAATTTTTCGGTTAGCTGGACTGATGCGTGTCAGGAAGCATTTGATAAGATCAAGAGGTACTTGTCAAACCCATATATGTTGGTCCCGCCGGAGCCTGGGAGACCCTTAACTCTCTATTTGACGGTCCTGGATAATGATTTTGGTTGTGTTGTTGGGTCAACACGACATTGCAAGCAAGAAGGAGCAACCCGTTTATTATCTCAACAAGAAGTTCACTTTATACGAGGTTAAGTATACTCTTCTTGAAAGGACATGTTGTGCCCTGACTTGGGTTGCACAGAAGTTGAAGCATTATATGTCGTCCTACACTACTTATCTTATTTCTCGCATGGATCCTCTAAAGTATATATTTCAGAAGTCTATGCCCACAGGAAGAGTTGCAAAGTCGCAGATTTTACTCATAGAGTTTGACATTATCGATGTGACTCGGACCGCGATGAAAGCCCAAGACTTGGTCGAGAATCTGGTGGATGAAGAGTATGAGCCATTGAAGACTTATTTTCCTGATGAAGAAGTGATGCATATTAACGAGGTTGACCATGATTGAAAGCCAAGTTGGAAACTCTTCTTTGATGGAGCTGCTAACATGAAAGGTGTCGGAATAGGGGTTGTACTCATTTCTGAAATAGGGCATCATTACCCCGTAACAGCTCTGCTTTGATTTTATTGCACCAACAACATGGTTGAGTACGAGGCATGCATTCTGAGTTTGAGGCTAGCTGTAGACATAGGAGTTCAGGAAATATTGGTTTTGGGAGATTCAGATCTGTTGGTTCACCAGATTCAGGGAGAATGGGATACTCAGGATTTGAAGCTCATACATATCAACAATGTCTGCATGATCTTCATAAACAAATTTAATCAGTAGAATTCAAGCACATTCCTAGGATCCATAATGAGTTTGCCAACGCCTTGGCTACTCTGGCGTCAATGTTACACCATTTGGATAAGACTTATGTCGACCCTCTACATATTCAAGTTTGTGATCAGCATGCCTATTATAATGTGGTTGAAGAGGAACTTGATGGTGAACCTTGGTTCCATGATATCAAGGAATACATCAAGTTAGGGGTATATCCAGTACAGGCCACATGTGATAAAGAGAACCATTTGACGGCTGACTAGTGGATTTTTCTTAAGCAGGGGAATTTTGTACAGGAGGACTCCAGATCTTGGACTACTGAGGTGCTAGATGCAATCCAGAGTTTACGGGTCGCATATGAGTGGGTATGTCTAGGAAAAGAAGATACTTCCAGCAGGCTATTATTGGCTCACCATGGAATGAGATTTCATCATCTTTGTTTGCAAATGTCATCAATGCCAGGTGCATGGTGATTTGATTCATTCTCTGCCATCTGAATTGGGCACAATGTCTGCACCCTGGCCCTTTGTTGCTTGGGGCATGGATGTCATTATACCAATTGAGCCGGTAGCATCGAACGAGAATAGGTTTATTCTGGTTGCCATTGATTACTTTACCAAATGTGTCGAAGTTGTAACTTTCAAGTCCATGACCAAGAGGGCAGTGGTAGATTTTTTCCATTCAAATATCATTTTCCGGTTCGAAATTCCAAAGGTAATTATCACAGACAATGCTGCTAATGTCAACAATCATTTAATGAAAGAGGTATGCCAACAGTTCAAGATTATGCATCAAAATTCCACTCCATATCGTCCCAAGGCAAATGGAGCTGTTGAGGCTGCTTACAAGAACATAAAGAAGATACTTCGTAAGATGGTGCAAGGTGCTAGGCAATGGCATGAAAAGTTACCTTTTGCTTTACTAGGTTATCACACTACTATTCACACTTCAGTAGGTGCAACTTCATATTTGCTGGTATATGGGACTGAGGCAGTTATACCTGCGAAAGTTGAGATTCCATCCTTCGGATCATTGCTGAAGCTGAAATTGATGATGATGAGTGGGTCAAAACCCGGTTAGAGCAGTTGAGTTTGATTGACGAGAAAATATTGGCAGCAGTATGTCATGGTCAATTATATCAGAAGAGAATATCAAGAGCATACAACAAGAAGGTGCGTCCCTAGAAATTTGAAATGGGCCAGCTAGTATTGAAATACATCCTTCCACACCAAGCTGAAGCTAAAGGCAAGTTCGCCCCAAACTGGCAGGGGTCGTTCATTGTGACAAGAGTGTTGCCCAATGGTGCTTTGTATTTAACAGATATAGAAGGCAAATGTGTATATATGACTATCAATTCTAATGCAGTCAATAGATATTATGTATGATTTCTTTGTTTGTCTTCAATTGCGTTTTTTGTATTTGGCATATTTCAAAGATTGGAATGACGAAAGCATTTTATTCTGCTGCCCAAATTTTTTTATCCTTTGTTACCCCTTTTGAGCCTTATTTATTTTCTTTCACATCCCTCTTTTGAAACTAGAAGTAGAGTTTAGAAATAGAAAAAAAAAGCGAAAAGAAAAGAAAAAAAAAAGAAAAATAAGAAAAAGAGAAAACCAAAAGAAAGAATAGAGAAAAGAAATAAAACAAATAAAAGAAAAAAAAGAAAAAGAGAAAAGAAAAAGAAAGAAAAGGGAAAATAAAAGAAGAAGAAAAAGAAAAGTAAAAGAAAAAGTAATAAAAAAAACAACTTTTATTAGCTTTAACTACGTTCGACCTAATTCCTTTTAAGGATACGTAGGCAGCCTTACACGGTTTGGTCCCCTCAAAATAAAAATAAAAAATTCTCCAGACTCAAAGAAGCTGGGCAGAAGTGTTGATTTTGCAAAAGAACTGATTCCAAAAGTTGTAATTTTGAACCCTTTTAAGCTGTTTTGAGCCTGCATGCCGCCCTTTCTATCTAACCCCATCCAAAAGCCTACACTACGGTCCAAACAAAGACAATCCAATCATTCTTTGAGGAATGCCAAGTTAAGCGAGATAGAGGTATGATTCACATCCTGGGTAACATTTTGTTCATGGGCACAAGGAAAAGTGAATAAAATAAGAGAGTCTTATTGGTGAAAAACCTCACGGGCACCGTAAAGTGATGGAGAGCTGAGAGAAATTTAAAATGAGAGAGTCTTATTAGTGAAAACCCTCGTGGCACCGTAAGGCGACAGAGAGTTGAGAGATTAACAAATGAGAGATGTTTGCTGGTGAAAACCCTTATGGGCTACAAGCCGAATGAGGTTCGTGACTTTACAGCGAAATTGAATTATGGAAATCCCAGTTTTTTCAAAGTATGAAGACATGGCATGAACTGAAATGTGATTAGTTGAATGGTTTAGGCTGATCAATCCGAAATGAATGTCATGATCATTGGGGCCAGCTATTTCACTCAGATAAGTCTCTTTTCCATTTTTTTCTTTCTTCCAATAGTTATCTTTGTTCGAAAATTTTCTTTTCATTCATAATTATCGAATTCACTTCGTTTCATTTCTCTTGGGTCTATCTTTCTTTAAATCTCTTTCAAGTTAGTGTTGTTAAACAAGGAAGAAAGGATTTCAAAGCCTACTACCAACTTTTTAGCAAAGTTCGGCTAGCGCACATCACAAGTGGCATGATTCAGAATTAGCAATAAGGTGTTAATTGAAATTCAGGTGGTCAAATGATTCGTGAATTTTGAGGAAACACAAAGGTTCAGCAATTGTCATGATAGTAATGTCATACAACAAATTGAGAGTGTAAGGGATTCAGGTCATTCAAGGTTTTGTGGTCGAGGTTCGATTAGAAGGTCAAACAATTCTTTGCTAGCCCAAAGCAGCTAATCAGAACAAAGCATGGCCGTGGCGGAAATAGACACCTTCAGCAGGGATGCCACAAACTAACCACCACATTTTCAAAATGAAAAGATTTTCTTTGCTTGAAATAGGGGCAGAAAATATTGGTTGCTCTGCAGGAATCCTTCATGAGGAAAGCATGTTCCAGATAAGTTCAGTTTTATGTTTTCATAACTCTCCCGGATAATAGGATTTAATTTCAAGTTTCCAGGACCCTCCTGGATAATGCGATTTAGTTTTAAGTTTACAGTACCTCCCCGGATAATTATATTTAGCTTACATGTTTTCAGGACCCTCCTTGATAATTGGATTAGTTTTAAGTTTTCAGGACCCTCCTAGATAATGGGATTTAACTTTTAAATTCTTATAATTGTTTTGGATAATAAGATTCGATTAACACTCATAGATGTTCCCGGTAATAAACTGGGGCAGTAAAGTATCTTTTGTTTTGTCTATTTTTTTGGAATGCCAGGCGCCCGCCTGGAGAATGAGGGAATTCATTGCAAGTTAAGTCAGCATCAAGTGCTCACCTAGAGAATGAGGAAATTCATTTCAAGTTTTATGCCAGTGGTAGGCGCCCGTCTGGAGAACGAGGGAATTCATTTCATGTTTTATGTAAGTGGAAGGCGCCCACTTGAAGAACGAGGGAATCCATTTCAAGTTTTAAGTCAATGGCAGGCGCCCACCTAGAGAATGAGGGAATTCTTTTCAAGTTTTAAGTTAGTGACAGGCGCTCACCTGAAGAATGAGGGAATTCATTTTAAGTTTAAGTCAGTGGCAGGCACCTACCTGGAGAATGAGGGAATTCAGTCCAAGATTAAGTCAGTGGCAGGCACCCACCAGGAGAATGAGGGAATTCAGTTCATGTTTTAAGTTAGTGGCAGGCACCAACCTGGAGAATAAGGGAATTCAGTTCAAGTTTTAAGTCAGTGGCAGGTGCCCATCTAAAGAACAAGGGAATTCATTTCAAGTTTTAAGTAAGTGACAGGCGCCCACCTGAAAAATGAGGAATTCATTTCAAGTTTTAAGTTAGTGGCAGCCACCCACCTGGAGAATGAGGGAATTCAGTTCAAGTTTTAATTTACCGACAGACGCCCACCTGGAGAATGAGGGAATTCAGTTCAAGTTTTAAGTCAGTGGAAGGCACCCACATGAAGAATGAGGGAATTCATTTCAAGTTTTAAGTCAGTGGCAGACACCCACCAGGAGAATGAGGGAATTCAGTCCAAGTTTAAGCCAGTGGCAGGCTACCCACCTTGAGAATGAGGGAATTCATTTCAAGTTTTAAGTCAGTGGCAGGCACCCACATGGAGAATGAGGAAATTTATTTCAAGTTGTTTGTCAGTGACAGGCTCCCACTTGGAGAACGAGGGAATTCATTTCAAGTTTTAAGTTAGAGGCAAGTGCCTACCTGGAGAACGAGGGAATTCATTTCATAGTTAAGTTCATGTTCAAGACAACAACACGAACTCGCCTGAAGAATAGGGTCAGTTCAAGTTAGAAGTAGTAGAAAGCTTGCCTCAAGAGCGCGAGACAACAGTTCGAGATGCACAACAGAACTGTAAAAGATTCAAGATCAAGTTTCTGAAGACATATAGATAGGAATCTTGTAACTCATAGCTGATAGACTTGCTTAATTTCTTTTTATTTTTATTTCGGTGTAATAAGGAGTTCACCAAGCAGTAGCAGTAGTGAAATCAAAACTTCGCGGTACTCCCAGCTACCAAAACATCCAGAACTATATTGACATGATTCCTTTATAGCCGAGGAAATGTAGGTAACCTCGAAAGCAAGGTTCGGTCAAACTTTTTTAAAACGCTTCCCATTGAGTATCCAAATGGGCAAGAATCACTCGTGTTCACTCACTTTATCTTTGCCCAAAAACTCTTCGTGTTTTCGAGAAAAGAGGGGCAATTGTGAGCACGTGATTTTTTTCCAAATAAAAATACTTCTACAAAAGTTACAAATAGATTTTTTAAGTGTTTTCAATTTTTATAGAATTTTTAGGCATTTTTTGTTAAATTGTTAGCATTTAGTTGCATTTTTTTGCACATTTAATATTTTAAGATAATAAAAAATACCCTAAAGATGTTCAAATTTCAGGCATTGCATTTTAGGTTGTTATTTATATTTTTAAGGTTAAGTTTTTAATTAATTACATTACTAAACAAAACTCACAAAAATACCATAAATTCTTGTGTTTTTAGCTTTTAATTTTGAATTATTAATTTTTCTTTCATTAGTTTAGGTTAATTAATCATCTAAATATTAGAAATAGTAAGTAGGTTAATTTTACAAACTAGAATTAAGTTAAGATTTAATTAGGATTTAAGATCAAGAAAAAATAAAGAAAAGAATTAAAGAGCTTGTTTGGTCTTGGTAAAACTGGAGAAAAAGCCTCTTAGTGGCCCAAATCCCCGCCCATACGCCAGGCCCAACTACCCTCACTCAGCACAGCCTCCACTTAAATCCAAATGACGTCGTTTCGTTACACCTAATCTTAGCCTTTGATTTCGTTTCATCGGACGGCTGAGAATTGATCACTCCTATCCTTTATAACTGTCCTAAGATCCCCCCCAACCCCCCATAACTCCCCATTCTCTTCATCTCTCTCACCCAACCAAACCCTAGCCGCCTAGGATTCCTCAGCCTCTCACTGCCACCCGCCGAAAATCGCCCCATGGCGGCGGAGACTCTCCAAATCCGCCCAAATTAACGCCATATAATCCTTATTCCCCCCTCTTTCCAAATCCAACACTATTTTTCCCTAAATCCCCATAAAATCCATTTATTTTTGGATCTAAAAATCTAAAAAATCTAATCTTTTCCCCTTTCTGATTTCTTGGATCATGTCCATTCGTTTTAACCTAGAACCTACGTCAATGAATTGTTCTTGACAAGAACAATCGATTGACGTTTGTTTTTAGTAATTACAAAATCGCCGAGTTTTGGTCAATCTGTCTTTGATCGGCTAAATTCACGAGGCCATTAGGGTCGCCGGAGTTTTTTGTTCTGACCAGGTCGCTATGAATCTATTGGTGATCTTTTTCTCTTCTTCTTTATTTTTATTTTTTAGAATCACTATTTCTTATTTAGCTTGGTTGAAACATATTTAGGTAATAATGGAAAATGTTTTAGTCTTATTTTTCTTTTAGATGACTATTTGATCTTAGTTCTACTTGAAATTTAGTTAATTAATTAGTTTAGACAATTATTTTTTGACTATGATTAACTTGCACTTCATAGATTAATTAATTATTACTGATTCTATGAGATAAAAGAGGGGGATGAAATCGAGAATTCATTTAAACAGATAAAGAAGAACAAGTGATGATCGGAGTTGATTTCATGATTGAAAATAAAGAGTCTTTCACTAATGCTGCAAATTACTCAAAATTAAGTAAGTGGGTGAAGAGGGTAATAAACAGAACTTGAGGGGGGTCAATTGGGAAGTAAGCAATAGGAGAATTTCAGATAAGCATTAAGAAGCTTCTAGACTTGGTCAACTGTTAATTTTTAATTTTAAAAAGGTGCTGAAATGATAAGAAAGGGATGATTGGAGAACTAGTTAGGAAAGATTCTTTTTTCCCTTAATTTTATGGAGGAAACATGGGAGAGGAGCTGAGATTTTTCCCATATATAAAGGACTCATATTCACAGAATTCACACACAGATTTTATGCACGAGAAACCTTTAGAAATTCATAGACTCATTCTCTTCATTGCCTTTCTGATTTTCTTTCTCTTTAATTTTAAAGCTAGAAAACAAAAAAAATAAAGAAAGAGACGGATTTCCAGGCTGATCTTCCTGTCCATTTTCTAGTTTTTCTCATACTGCTGGGCTTCTGATTCGAGTCTAAAGTTATTTTGTTTTGGTTTTCTGTTGTTGGTCTTCTGTTGTTGTTGTCTCACTGCTGATTCAACCTTATTTCTCTTTTATTTGGCATTTTTCTAAGTTGTTTTCGACACAACCAGGTACTGAAACATGAATTCAAGCCTTAAACTCGTCAAAACATTGAACTGTTTTTAGTGTGTAATGAAGCCTCAATTATTGATGCGATATGTAATTGATTTCTTCATAAATCTGTTTGCTTGTCAAATCTGTTCATCCCTGTTCCTCTTTTGGTATCAATTCACTGTTTGGTTTGACTTATTCAACTGAAACATAGATTGAAGCTGCTTGCAAACTAACTTTAGTTGTTACTGATAATCACTTGTCATACCAAAGCATGCTATCATAATGACTTGAACTAAGTTTGTAATATTGATGTACTAAACATGAGAATGGAGGTCTTTCAGGTAGGAAGAAATGCAAAGTGGTATTTGGAGTACATGTGCTGAATGCAGTTTTAGCTACTAAAACATGGAAATTTAGTATAAATAAAGTGAATGTTGTTATAAGCAAAATTTGACTTGTGATTTCAGTTTTATGTTGTAAAATAAACTGATTATGTATTAACAATTGAGACAGTGTTTTGAAATTCGGATGACCATGTATTCAATTCAGAAATAACATGTAATTATTCTCACACAAGTGTGTTATGTGTTAGTCCTTTTCTTTTCTTTGTGGTTGAACTAGTAAACTGCAGAAGTTAGGTTTCCAGAGAAGCACACATTTGGATTTGATATGAATGAGTCCAAATGGGCCTGGCTAGGATACGCTAATAGGCCTAGTCGCTGTTTACCTCACTTGCAATATTTTTGCAATGGGCTCAATTGTCGTGAATTGTCTGTTTAAATGATTTAAATATTTTGAGTTACCACATGATTGCTTACTTGAAAGTCCTTGAATAAGTTAAATCAATCTAAGTTACATTCCCTCTAATTGTTTCAACTTGCAACCAATACTTGTTTATATGTAGTAGGAATTGATAAGCTTCGTATCAAGTCCTTTTTGTCAAGAATTATTGAATTAACTCTGCTTCTTTCTATATTGAATATGCATTGTAGTCAAATTGGTTTGATTAATCCTCCTCAAAGTTAAAACGTGCATTTTTATTGTCAATTCCAATATTTCGGGACTTGTATGTTAGTGATCTTAAAGATTCAATGAAGCCTCAGGAAGTTGATTGCTCACAAATATTCGTAAAAAAGCTTTTAGGCGCGCGCTTAATCAACCGTCATGATCGAGTACACGTTCACGTGACACGATTATGATTTCCAAAATTAAAACCAAGGTATGCATTCGCGCAACTTTGGATGAAGCGATCTTAATAATAATAAAATGTTATTAATTGTGTACACGTTCACGTGACACAATTACAATTTCTAAAATGAAGGTTCGTAGGAATGCTTTAGGCACGCTTTTAATGTATTATCGTGATGGTGTACACGTTCGCGTGACATGGTTACGATTCCCAAAAATAAATCAAAGTATTCGTACGCGCAACTTTGGCCAAATAATCTCAAATTAATAAAGCGTGACTAATTATGTACACGTTCGCGTGACATGATTTTCGCGCCCTGAATAAAGCGGATTTACACACATGTAATTTGTTTCAAAGATTAAATTCATAAACGACTTAATTTAAAGCGTAAGAAGGTAAAATTTGCATAGGTTCTAAAAATGAGTAATTAAATTATTTAATTAAGCCAAGTGTGATTAAAGAGACCGTACTAAAATTATGGAACCCGGAAATGCCTAACACCTTCTCCCGGCTTAACAGAATTCCTTACCCGGTCTTATGATTTTGCAGACTTAAAATGCAGTCAATTTTCCTCGATTTAGGATTTAAAATAAACCGGTGACTTGGGAAACCATATAGTTATTGCAAGTGGAGACTCTGATTAAATAAATAATTCTATTTTGATTATTGTCACTTGAATTAGAAAAACTCCCTATCCCCTACGGGAAAAAGGAGGTGTGACAATTAGTAAGGTCTGATTTTGTAGTTTGGGGGGAGGGGGATGATGTTGTAGATGTGTTCGTACCTAATTTTTCCCTATGTATTTTATTTACATGAAAATACTTTCAAAATAACATATATAAGTATGCCCAAGCGTTTCGTATTTTTTCCTATTTTTTAAAGGATTAAATCAATTTATTTCTCATTCTAGCAGTACAAAAACTAATAATTATTCCCAAAATTATTATTTTAGTGAATAACTTATTTTATTTTCATATTTATACCAAAATATAGCTAGGGCAAATTTTATACATTTTGATAAATTTATTTGGTATTTTAAAAGCTAAATTACATATAATTGCGATTTTAACTTATTTTAAGAATTAACAGCATTTTTAATTATAAAATTTATTCTAGTATTTTTAATTTAATTATTATATATTATAATTAATATAGTGCTTTCAATTTGTTTCAAAATATTATTTTACTATTTTTTATAAATTTAAAAGGGAAAGTGGCAATTTAACTGATAGCCTCGTTTGCATTTCTATTAAAGCCAAATTGATCCCCTAATTGACCCAATTTTAAACCCTTAAGGACCGACCCAATTTCAATCCAACCCGGCCCCGACCCAACCAATTTAACCCGCCCGGCTCTTGCTTTTAATCCAGGTCGTTGATCGTTTTGATCAACGGCCACGATCATTCCTTACCTTTTTAATTCCTAAAGACTACCCTTATCCCCCCATTTCTCTTTTATCAGCCACCCCTGAATACCTTTTGTAATGACCCGACTGGTCAGTTTGAGTTCTAGCGCTCCGTTCAGCAATCAGAGGCCAAGAGCAATTTCCATTCAGGTATTTTGACATGTACGCGTGGTCGGAATTGAATTTCGGGAAGTTCAGCGTTGATTTGGAAAGAGGATTCTCATTTCGAAAGCTTAAAGTTGAAAGAATGAACTACGATTAGAATTTTGAGTAAACGACCTCAGAATCAGAATCTGAAGGTTCCAGCAAGTTCGTATGATAATTTCAGAATTGGGCGTATGCACAGTTCGGGTTTTGGATAACCCGGGAGTGTTTTGGCGCCTATTGTGGAAGTTAGCATTTTAGAAGAAATTTCCTAAGTTCGGCTTGAAGTGCATTTCAGTATTATCGATGTCCGTTTGGGATTCCGAGACTGTGAATAGCTCCATATGGTGATTCTGGAGTTGGAGGCGCGATCGGAAGTGAATTCGGAGGTCCGTAGGTCATTTTGGAGCCATTTGGCTAAAGATAGAAATTTGAAGGTTTTTGAGAAGTTTAACCGAAAGTGGACTTTTTGATATCGGGGTAGGAATCCGATTCCAAAAGTTTAAGTAGGATCGTAACGTCAAATATGACTAGTGCGCAAAAACTTGAGGTCAATCGGACGTGATTTGATAGGTTTAAGCATCGAAAGTAGAAGTTGGAAGTTCTAATGTTCATAAAGCTTGGATTGGGGGTGATTCATGATTTAGCATTGTTTTGGGAGTTCCGAGGGTTCGAGTAGGTCCGCCTCGTGATTTCAGACTTTTCGGTATGTTTGAGCGGGGCTCGGGAGCCTCGAGCGTCAATCGAGCGAGGTTCAAGCGAAGTAGGAAATTGAAGAAGAGTTAAAGTTGCTGCTTCTGTCCTAACCGCATCTGCGGTTCTTGGACAGCAAAAGTGGGACCGCAGATGCGGTCAGCCCATCGCAGAAGCGGAAGCGCCCAGGCCAATGGGAAATGCAGAAGCAGCCCAGGGACCGCAAAAGTGGTTACGCATATGCGGGCCTCAGACCGCAGAAGCGATCCAACCCCCTTTTGCCCAGTTCCACAAATGCGGCACCATTTTCGCAGGTGCGGGACCGCAGATGCGGTCCCCTAACTGCAGAAGCGGAAATCGCTGGGCAATGGCCTTCACTTAATCCGAACTCAACACCATTTTATCATTCACACTCAACACTTAGGTGATTTGGGGGCTTCCAAAGAGAGGATTTCAACATAGCACTTCAAGGTAAGTTACTCCCACTCATTATTAGTTTAAATACATGTATATTAGGTAGATTAAACACTAAAAATTCGATAAAATCAAAGGCTTAGAGATAGACCTAGGGTTTTCAATAAAACTAAGATTTAAGCATGAAATTTGTTATGAAATGGACTAGAGATCATATATTATGATCCATAGGTTGTAGAGAACAATTTCCTTCGAAAATTATCGGAATCCGGGCACGTGGGCCCGTGGTCAAAATTTAGGAAACTTGTGGAAAAGGTTGGGAAATTACTTAAATAGTTAGAATTCGACCTTGTAAGCCTTTATTGACTAGTTCTTACTTATTTTAACTAGTTTGTGATCGTTCGGCTCCGAATTAAGAGCTTGCACTTGTTCTTGATATTGAAAGTGCACTTTAGAGCGAGGTGAGTCTACTTTCTAACCTTGTAAGAGGGAATTATCCCCATAGGTGAAATAATTGATTATGTGCTCCTAATTGTGGGGGCTATATATGCCCTAGGTGACGAGAGTCCATGCGTAGCTACTATTATGCTATTGTTCAGGTAGATAGGACCCAAAAGCATGTTATACTTGGATTATTTATGAACCCGTTGATAGCTTTAATTGCTTATATCACCTTGGATTAGTAAATGAATTTAAAAAGGGATTAAACGTCATTTTTCCTTAATTGTTAAAAGAGAAATTGTTTTATTTGAATAAATATCCTCCGATAAGTTCTTAATTGACTGATTGAGCATTTATCTCTATGTGTACCTGCATCGCATGCATGATACACGAGCAGGGTATGTGTTTATTTATGGAACGGGCTGAATGCCTCGACAGATTAAATAGATGCATCTATAGGCGCGCCATTGACCCTCGGCAAGTACACAGTTTATTTCTGTTGGATCGGGTCGTTGCCTCGTCATGATTTGCGCATGATATATATTGTTGCCTGAGAATTTTAAATGTTGACATTGCCTTTCATGGCTTGATACGAATCGATAAGATAATGAAAAGTAAAATCTTAGAACCTCCTTATTACTTGAGAAGGTGTTACCTGTTTTCTTGCTCTGTGTTATAATTGCTAGATAAATCCATGTTTTCCTAACACCTTCACCATATTATTATTGGACAACTAGTAAGTGTCGAAGTTCACCATCTCGTCTCTACTTCTTCGAGATTAGACGGGATACTCATTGAGTACACGTTGTTTACGTACTCATACTACACTTTTGTGCATTTTTGTTCCACAGGTATATGTAACCCTATTAGCCTACTGGGCATAGCAACGCAAATGATTTTGGGACTAGGTGAATTTTATTATTCGAGGCGACCAACAGCTAGTATAGTCCTTTTCAGTATATTATATTTATTTTTTGTCCACTGTATTTCGCACGGATGTTGTATTTTATTTCCTTATCTGTAGATGATCATGCACTTGTGACACCGGGTTCTGGGAGGATTTTGGATTATTCAGTATTAAGTCTTTTATCGACTTTATGTTCATGTTTGTAAAATTGTTATTATCTAATATTTAATGTATAATAAAAATAATTTCCGCAAATATTGAAACTGGAATTTAATTATGCATTCTTGTTTGGCTTGCCTGACAGCGGTGTCCGGCGCCACCACGACCCTTAGTGGATTTTGGATCGTGACAACGTGGTATCAGAGCACTAGGTTCCTAGGGTCTCACGAGTCATGAGCAAGTCTAGTAGAGTCTCGCGGATCGGTACAGAGACGTCTGTACTTATCCTCGGGAGGCTACAAGATTATTAGGAGTACTTCCCTTCTTGATTCCTTATCATGCGATTGATTCATGTGGGGCTTATGCCTTTGTCTTCTTCCTACTCAATCTTATGTGACGCGAAGCACTTGTTATAAATCGAGAGTTGAAGAATTTTAATAGCATTACAAATGCGGTGCGTGTGTTTCTCCCTGCAGGGTCATTTGAGCTTTTATCATCGCCTTGTGGAAGGATATTCTGTTGTTTCGGCTCAACAACGGTACTTTTGAGAGCTCTGAGGTTAGGCACGAGTTGACATGATGCTTATGAATGAATGTTGGGCAGTAGTGATATGATGGTAGGATGATTGCCTACGTGTCGGGGCAGTGAATGACTTAAAGGGAGGTTTACTCAGTGCATAATCAAGAGATTCAGTATTTTATTCCCGGGAGTGGAAAGACAATCGAACTAAGGATGGTCAGATGTAGGCTGGTGGAAGTAAGGAGGCTTGGTATTTGCAAGCATTGTAGAGTTTTCTTCTATGATGGGATGTCGTTGTCCTCATTGAACGTGCTAAGTTTGTAGTGTTATGAGCTTCTAGAATTCGCCTTTGGGGCAAGATATTGTGATATAGAATTGGAGACACGACTATCAGATATCGCAGGGTGTGGTAGTTCAGGATTGAATAAGTATTTCTAATGTTGACAGTTAGGTAAAGATGACCTTCAGAAATGTTTAAGTTAGCAGCAATTGTGGGGTTCAGGTGCCACGAAGATAGATTTTGTTTAAGACAGAAAGTGAGCAGCAAAGTATGAGGAAGGACATGTAGGAAGTGTCAAGCGGTGGCTAAAGTTTCTGGAAGGCCGAGCATAAGAGGCCAAAGGCCGATTAATCGATTAAAGGGAGGAGTTCTGCCAAAGTGGGAGAGCGGTGGAGTCACATATGTGCTTTGTCGTGGGATGACCACCTACCTTAAGGAGAGTTTGGAATGATTTGGGATTTTAGTGGCCGGTGATTGAAGCCTACATAATTAATTAGAAGTATGGGCTATCATGTGGCATGGGATTTAATATAACGGAAAGGAGCCGCTTAAGTGAAAAAGGATGCCGCATAACTTTGAATTGGAAAAATATTGCCCCATATTTAGTTGATGTCCACGAAGGGTGAATGGACTTGTGCATCTAGAGAGTGAGTTCGAACTCAGGACAGGTCATTGATGTCACAGTGATTGTATCCGGTGCAGTAGCATTCGAAGATGTCGGGAAGTGATTTCCACAGGTGGGTTATTTCCTGTGAGCAGGTTAGCGGTCGTGAGGTTGGCGAAGATATACTAAGAATTCTATTAGTTATGAAGTGAAGAGATTGGTCGTGCGAATGTGGTGGATGATTCAGAGTGTAAAAATGGGGTTTTACGGAAAGGTTCCGAGAATTTAGGTGGATGATTGCGCAAGGTTATGTCAATGAGATCAAAGGAATCTTGGTGAATTCTAGAGTTGTGAAATAATGGCTTCAAGTCAAATGGGAGAGTCCCACCGCCTATGATTGAGTTGTATGGTTAACTACTTATGAGATTTTTGGCTATTAGCTTATCGATGGGCTATTTCAGCTACGGGAAGAGAACATAAGTGGTAATTTGAGCAAAGGAATTAGTAAAGGTGGGCTAACGTTGGCCTTATTGGCCTATGTTCGAACTTTGGGAAGGATTTAGGATTGTGCTTTGTAAAGATGCGGGTTCCCAGGGAAGTGATTCTGCTAGGTGCTTCACCATTGGGGCATCCATGTGCTAGAAGATTTATGGAATTGATTATATTGGGGGCCAAGTCAGAGCGGGTGGCTCTCAACAGTGGTCCTAGTGAAATTTAAGAGATAAAATGTGGTACCTAATGATTTTGAACCTATAAGTACAATTAAGAATCAAGCTTTGTATCAGCTTATGAGAAGGTGCCCAGAATGTTCTATGATATTCTAACTTGCGGTATATCATTTGAGTGATATGAAACAGTTCGTGGAATTTGGGATAGCATGGTCTCGTGATTCAAGGTCACTCGAGATGAGTGCAGATGGAGTATGTTATGTGTTATATGGAATTAGTATTATTTCTAAAGCAATCGGGGTGAATCGGAAGGAGATAGATTGGTTAGTCATAATTTAGTTGGCATGTTGGTGGTAGAGATCTGCTCTTTCAGTGTGATTAAGTTATGCAAGTGATCTGTGGCGGTGCGTATGTGGCTTGTCAGCCACCGTAATTGATATTATTCTGAAGCATTCTACAGTTATGGCTTGTTATGTGGAATTGGATTCTAGAAAGGCTATGGTGCCTTAGACCACTACTTAGAGATTTATGTATTTCCACGATCATAAGAATTTGCTTGTGTGTTGCTATGTTTTTCCTGAAGCGAGTTCAGTGAAAGGCTTTTATGTGATGAAGTGTTGACCTATTAGCAGTTTCGAGTTATGATAAGGGTCATGTTCTATCGTACATTGGCATGTCGGGTGCGGTGACTAGTATGGGATTTGAAGTGAAGTGATCAAGGTTGCAGTTCGGTGCCGACAAGGATGTCACGAGCTCGGAGAAGCACGAAGGGAGTTTCGATGTTTAAAGTAAATGGTATTGTCATCAGCGTCACCTGAGATCGGTGTTTTGTGAAAAAGGCTTTGCATCTTTGCTAGGGATTCTTGATCGCTTTTCAGTGTTAGTGCAGCCGGTGGTTTGGATGTGTGGACCTGTTATGTGTTTCGGAAGGTTATGGGAGAGAGTCCCACGGGAAGATCGTATAAGTGTGGCATGTAGTCACTTGATTTATTGAAGAAGTTAAACCAAGTATGATGATTTGTGATGATATCGATAAGTTGAGGATATGCCTGGAGGGCACTCAGTTACTGAGTTATGGACTGTGGATGAGTACTCCGGTTATGATGGGTATCCTTTTGTGTTGAGGAGAGGGGAATTAGTATGGACCTTTGAAAGGTTATTGGCTTAATTTGATATGATCAGGATTGACTTGAGGTCGGTGGATAGATTTAAATGTGAGTTTGGGCTCTATGTTTGGCCAATTATGTTCATTTCAGTAATGCGCTCCTTATGTAGTAGTCAGGGTGTTATTTCGTTCTCAGATATTTCATATAGTGATGCATTGTGCCGTGTGAGTTGTGAGACGGCTTGAGGAATTGCTTATGTGTTGAGTATCTGCGTAGAAATGATGTATTATGAGCAAGATGGCTCTTGAGATTCAGATTATATATCGTACCTCAGTTGTGCTTGAGTTTTGTAGCTTATGGCGCTATATGTTCCCTCAGGGATGTTATTATGCATTTAGCATACTTATGACCGATATTCGGTATTTTGTTGTAATGAGCAAATTTGGCTCGATGTGCATTTCCTTATGTGAGATCTATGTGTGGATCGGGTTGCACGCCGCAACAGTGTGATATTGAGTATAGTTTTCTATATGCTATTTTATGTGCCTTGCTTCCTATTTTCTAAGGGAAGTCCGTATTAGTGCATGAGTTAGGTAATTCCTTCCAGAGTTCGTTTTCCTTTCGTATCGCGTTTGAATTGGTGGCCTATTGGCACATTGTGGCATCGTATGAGACGTTTGATTACGTCTGGGGTGGCTTATTTCCTGAGCAGTTCGTACTGTACAATCTGAGTATATGAAGTATATTAAGGGTGCAACGACCATTATTTGGTACTGAATGAGGTGATGGTTTTTGTTAGGGGCATAGACCTAATAATTTGTGGACTCGGCAGTTGGTTATGAATTTCTGCACATCTCTTCTGTCGTCGCGGTATTGTGAAGGTTAGAGTAAGACCTGTGTAAGTCATGGGGTACAATGGGAGCATCAGATTAGTAGGATTTTGACTAAGTTGATCAGAAAATGTTATTGTGGTCCGGTGAGTAAAGTGATGAAAGGCGTGAATTCAACAAAGTTATGCCGTCATGTTTGGGTACAACGTGTAGTGATTAATATGGTGACCTTAAGGTGGGAACAGGTCGGGCATAGAATCCTTGATGTTGGAATTGGTCTCTAGGGCTTATTTGCTTGAACAAAAGGGAATATCTTAAGAATCGATCAAGTTGATGTGCTCAACTGAGTTGTGGTGGCACGGGAATGTGCATGAGAAGTTAAACAGCAATTTCAGACTACTTTAGTGTAGTTTTTAGCACGTTTGAGGACGAACGTATGTTTAAGTGGGAGAGAATGTAACGACCTGACTGGTCGTTTTGAGTTCTAGCGCTCCGTTCTGCAATCGGAGGCCATGAGCAGCTTCGTTTCAGGTATTATGACATGTACGTGTGGTCGGAATTGAATTTCGGGAAATTCATGGTTGATTTGGAAAGAGGATTCTCATTTCGAAAGCTTAAAGTTGAAAGAATGAACTACGAATGGAATTTGAGTAAACGACCTCAGAATCCGGATCTGAAGGTTCCAATAAGTTCGTATGATAATTTCAGACTTGGGCGTATGCGCAGTTCGGATTTTGGATAACCCGAGAGTGTTTTGGCGCCTATTGTGGAAGTTAGCATTTTAGAAGAAATTTCATAAGTTTGGCTTGAAGTGCTTTTTAGTATTATCGATGTCCGTTTGGGATTCCGAGTTTGTGAATAGCTCTGTATGGTGATTCTGGAGTTGGGGGCACGATCGGAAGTGAATTCGGAGGTCCGTAGGTCATTTTGGAGCCATTTGGCGAAAGATAGAAATTTGAAGGTTTTTGAGAAGTTTAACCGGAGTGGAATTTTTGATATCGAGGTCGGAATCCGATTCTGAAAGTTGGAGTAGGACCGTAATGTCGAATATGACTAGTGTGCAAAAATTTAAGGTCAATCGGACGTGATTTGATAGGTTTAAGCATCGAAAGTAGAAGTTGGAAGTTCTAAAGTTCATAAAGCTTGGATTGGGGGTTGATTCATGATTTAGCATTGTTTTGGGAGTTCCAAGGGTTCGAGTAGGTCCGCCTTGTGATTTTAGACTTGTCGGTATGTTCGGGCAGGGCACAGGATCCCCGAGCGTCAATCAAGCGAGGTTCGAGCGTGAATAAGAGCTGAAGTTGTTGCTTCTGTCATAACTGTATCTGCAGTTCTTGGACCACAGATGCGGTCAGCCCATCACAGAAGCGGAAGGGCCCAGGCCAAAGGGAACCGCAGAAGCAGCCCAGGGACCGCTTAAGCGACCCCCAAACGCAGAAGAGGTGCAACCATTTAGGCCTAAGCCGTAGAAGCGGCCCAAATATCGTAGAAACGGTTACACATATGCGGGCCTCAGACCACAGAAGCAGTCCAACCCCCTCTTGCCCAGTTCCGCAGACGCGGCTCCATTTTTGCAGGTGCGGGACCGCAGATGCGGTCCTCTATCTGCTGAAGCGGAAATCGCTGGGCAATGGCCTTCATTTAATCCAAACTCAACACAATTTTATCATTTCACACTCCACACTTAGGCGATTTTGGGACTTCCAAAGAGACGATTTCAACATAGCACTTCAAGGTAAGTTACTCTCATTCATTATTAGTTTAAATACATGTATATTAGGTAGATTAATCACTAAAAATTTGATAAACTCAAAGGTTTAGAGCTAGACCTAGGGTTTTAATGAAACTAAGATTTAAGCATGAAATTTGTTATGAAATGGACTAGAAATCATATATTATGATCCATAGGTTGTAGAGAACAATTTCCTTCGAAAGTTATCGGAATCCAGTCAAGTGGGCACGGGGTCGGAATTTAGGAAACTTGTGGAAAAGGTTGGGAAATTACTTAAATAGTTAGAATTCGACCTTGTGAGCCTTTATTGACTAGTTCTTACTTATTTTAACTAGTTTGTGATCGTTCGGCTCCGAATTAAGAGCTTGTGCTTGTTCTTTATATTGGAAGTGCACTTTGGAGCGAGGTGAGTCTCCTTTCTAACCTCGTAAGAGGGAATTGTCCCCATATATGAAATAATTTATTATGTGCTCCTAATTGCGGGGCTACGTACGCACGAGGTGACGAGAGTCCGTGCGTAGCTACTATTATGCTATTGTATGGGTAGATAGGACCCAAAAGCTTGTTATACTTGGATTAATTATGAACCCGTTGATAGCTTTAATTGCTTATATCACCTTGGATTAGTAAATAAATTTAAAAAGGGATTAAACGTCATTTTTCCTGAATTATTAAAAGAGAAATTGTTTTATTTGGTTAAATATCCCCCGATAATTTCCTAATTAACTTATTGAGCACGTATCTCTATATGTACCTATGTCGCATGCATGATTCGCGAGCAGGGTATGTGTTTATTGATGGAACGGGCCGAACGCCTTGGCAGATTAAATAGTTGCATCTATAGGCGCGCCGTCGACCCTCGGCAAGTGCACAATTTATTTCTGTTGGATCGGGCCGTCGCATCGGCATGATTTGTGCATGATATATATTGTTGCCTGAGAATTTTAAATGTTGGCATTGCCTTTCATGGATTGATACGAATCGATAAGATAATGAAAAGTAAAATCTTGGAACCTCCTTATTATTTGAGAAGGTGTTACATATTTTCTTACTCTGTGTTATAATTCCTAGATAAATCCATGTTTTCCTAACATCTTCACCAAATTATTATTGGACCACTAGTAAGTGTTGAAGTTGACCATCTCGTCTCTACTTCTTCGAGATTAGACGGGATACTCATTGAGTACACGTTGTTTACGTACTCATACTACACTTCAGTGCATTTTTGTTGCACAGGTATATGTAACCTAGTGGCCTATTGGGCGTAGCAGCGCGGATGATTCTAGGACTAGGTGAGTTGCATTATTTGAGGTGACCAGCAACTAGTATAGTCCCTTTCAGTATATTGTATTTACTTCTTGTCCACTGTATTTCAGACGGATGTTGTATTTTATTTCCTTATCTGTAGATGCTCATGCACTTGTGACACCGGGTTCTGGGAGGATTTTGGATTATTCAGTATTAAGTCTTTTATCGACTTTATGTTCATGTTTGTAAACTTTTTACTATCTAATATTTAACGTATAAGAAAAATGATTTCTGCAAATATTAAAAATGGAATTTAATTGTGCATTCTTGGTTGGTTTGCCAGACAGCGGTGTCCGGCGCCACCATGACTCTTAGTGGATTTGGGGTCGTGACATCTTTCCTCTCTCAAACTCTCTCAAATGTTCTCGAAACCCTGATCGTCTTCTATTGTGTTCTACCTTAAGCTCATCGGAATCCATGGCCTCTCAAGCTATGGATGGTTTAAACTCATCTCCATCTGCTCTTAAACATGGTACTCGAAGGTTCGAGGTCTGACCTCGATGGTGTCCACTCAAATCTTCACTGATTCAAGGTTCCATGGCCATCTCCTGCCCATCTCCAGCACACTATAGTGTTTTGAGCCTGGTTCTAACTTATCCGACTCAGATCGGACCTTTTCCAAGCCTTTCTTATTTTAGGGTTCCTCTGAAACCCTAGCTACTCGAGGTTTTCTCTTATTATTTTTCTTAGATCTGTTACATATCTGTGCTATACTTGAGTTTTTAAACTTTTTCCCCAATTTTTCTTTCAAAAAATTACTTCTTTCCGATTTAGAGTTTTATGGAAAAAATAGCCTAAAATGTTTCTCTGACTTTTCTTTTCTTTTTGTGTGTATTTGTCTATACTATTTTCTTATGTTTTCTTTTCTACCACGCATGTTCTTCTACTGTGTTCTTATGATTTCCCTTATCATGCATGCTCTTCTACTGTGATCCGTTCTTTCCTCCACTGTGTTTCTATACCATGCTCTCACATGTTTATCTCAGTGTGTTTTCCTATATGTTCTTTTGCTATACTGTTCTGGTGTTCTTGTGTTCTTCTACTATATTTCTCTACCATGTTCTTAAGTGTTTAGCGTTTCACTTCTACTTTACCTCGTTTTAATACCCGTTTAAGCATGTTTTCCTCTGATGTTTCTTCTACTATCATTATGCTTCGAATTTTCTATTGTATTTTCTTGTCTTCTCATGAGAATTCTGTAAGAAATCTCTGAGCATGTTGTTTCCTCATCTCTGTACTTGACTCGAGGTGGAAACCCTAGAATTTGTGGGTTCTACCGAGGTTTGGTCATGTGTTTGAACTGGGGGTTCTATTTTTTGAACCCTTGACTCTTTCAAACTCGTTCTGAGTCTATGAACTAAATTTGAACTTCTTTGTTTATGACTCTGAACTTTTAAATTCTTCTATGCTAGACCATTCCACTGTTTAGCATGATAGTTCTTCGTGCTTAAGCTTGGCTGTATGCTTTTATATGTGTGATGAATTATTTCTTCCGAAAATGTTTTTCAACTTATAATTGATTCAGAATCCTATTTTTAGGGTTTGATTGATTGTTACTGATTTTTCTTAAGTAAAACCTTTCTTCACCCTTTTCTGACTGTATTCATTCATACCAAAATTCAGACCTTGTGATTTACTGGCTGTTAATTGATTTCCTTTCCTTATTTGCACAAACCGTGTGCAATCAAGACTTTTTCTTTAAATATACCTCTATGTATTTACCCCTCTTGTACTGCTTTGAAAAGGTGTTTGATTAGACCCTTTCCTTAATTATATTTACCCATTTGAAATCAGAATCCCTGAATTAAAGGGAAACCTTGTGAAATTGATTTTCAAACTATTTTCTTTCCTATTTCTGCTTTCTTTCTACACTATAAATACATGACCTTTTTAACATATTATACACGATTAATACAATGAAGATTTTTGAAATCAACACTTTTACGCACATTACATACTTCAGACACTTATAATCTCATAGTTTTCTTCTAAACACATAGCATTCTGACTACTTGTTTGCACTTGGGCTTTACAAGTCTACTTCTTTCCTTTGCTTATTTCCTTGAGACTGGTATGTCCTAGTTTTGGTTTCAGCATCATCCCAACGTGTTTACTGACAACTTTATATCCATGTCTATTTACTGTTTATGTGGAGTTAAATGTCAACTAGCATATTAATTTCCTTTCATCTGTTTCTATTGTGAATCCATGCACCTCTATCCCCCTCTATGTGTTTTGAGTTGTAGTTCAGAACATGGCAATCTTCCAGTTATTGTTCATGTCTGGACTTGATTCCTTAGGGGATCCTAACTCCTAAAATAATGTGTTCTAACGGGCTGGTGGGGTCTGCCAGCATTTTTCTATTGCTGGGTATAACCATTAGCCTATTTTTGCCACTCCCTTTTTCCCCTTTCCAAAATTCCCTCTATACACTTACACTTATTCCTAGTTTCTAAGTTCTGGCCCCTCCTGTGAGCCTTTCCTAGGGACCTTGAGCTCCCTCTGATAGGGAATATTTACACTTCTGCACTCATATCCTATTTTTCTGCACTTTTGCATCTCATATAGAGACCATGTCTATAGGTTTCTGCACTCTTGCATTACATAGAGACCATGTCTATAAGTTTTCTGCACTTTTGCATCTCATATAGAGACCATGTCTATAGGTTTCTGCACTTCAGCATTATATAGAGACCATGTTTATAAGTCATCTCTCAAATGCTGCATCACATATAGATAATATGCCTATATGGCTTCCTGAATTTTGCATCTGCATCTATCCCTAGGCAAACATGTTTATAGGTTTAAAATAACTAACAACATTTAGATACCATGCCTATAGGACCTCTGCACCTCTTACTATGCTTGTAAAAATGTTATAAAAAATCAATAACACCTAGAAAGAATGCCTATAGAAACTATCGACTAAATCTGAATCATCCATTCGCTTATAAGTCAAAAATCAGTAGTAACAATAACGTCAGCATAATTTATACTCCTGTAATTGACAACTTATTTTCCTCATCAGCATGCCTCTGTTTCTGAAACTTATAGATATCATGCCCATAGGTTTTCGTTTAACACTTAGGCAAACCATAGGGTAACTTAAAAATTGAATCAGATTTTGTTAATTACAACCAGTAGGCAGGCCTGATTTGAGCTTCTTATCTGAAATATGTAATAGATCAGTGTGCCACAACTTTTATATTTAAAGAGACCCTAATCAATACGTGTAAAAACATGCTAAACTATATGTTTCTCTTTGTTTTTAAGGAGGTTTGTTTGAGCCCTTTCTATCTGTTGTGTGCTTCTCCCCCATATTTGTTACATATGTGTTTTGATTGTCGCCTTAGAATTTTGTTCTTTGAAACTATAAAACCTCACACCCCTTCCCTTTAGGATTAGTAGTCCTAAATACCTCCGGGGCTGATAGGATTGGAGCGGGTAATAGCATGCAATAAGAAACGAGACTATTCTGCGTTTTAATACCTTAACGGGGTGGGAAATGGTAGATATGGATATGATGACCATGCGATAACACCACGTGTATAAATGGTTACCGGGTGTTGTGTGGGGTGATCCATATTATTTATAAACCTAGGACCCCCTCCATTTACTTGTTCATTTTATTTCAAAAATTGCTTTTCTCAAACTTCTGCTTCTTTAACTTATTTTAATTTCAATTTCTTGCAACAATTATATGAAAACCCCCTTGTATTTGTAATTCTTGCTTGTCTACTTGTTGTTTGCACTTAAAATCACAATTATAGTATGGCCGGGAACCACACTAGTGGATCTCGAGGGGGGCCTAACACTTTCCCCTCGGGATAATTTCAAGCCCTTACCCAATCTCTGGTTTTCTAAATCAAAGTTCTTCTTAGTGTCCTAATGCACTTAATCATTAGGTGGTGACTCTTCAATTCAAACCCAATTCCCAAAACGAAACGAGTTGTCCTCCCAAATTTCATAAACACGATTTCGCGAGAAAAAGGGGGCATCGACAGCGTGGCGACTCTGCTGGGGATTTCTTTAAGGCTTTTACCATTTCATGCTATTTGTGACTTTATGCTTCTTTATATGTCTTTACTTGTTTAAATGCCTTTAAATATTTATTCCTTCTTCTACTATGAAACTGACTTGGCTCTTTGCTTCTTCCCTTTATTTTTTCTAATGCTTTCCTTTATCGCTTTCCTTTAATACTATTGTAAATTATGAGAAACTGCTGTAATTATTACTTTATGAACGTGCAAATACGTGACAACTTGTTTGATTATTGTAACTGCATATTTAATATCTTATTCCACTCGTGCCAAACAAAATACCATAGCAACGCTTATAATAAGTGGTTGCGCCCTTCTGATATTATCACCCCCTAAATCTGGTGCAGTAAAATCAATCGATCATCGGGGTAGTCGATGGTTTTGTGCCTTTCCCTCTTGAGTTGTCCGCTCAAGGGTACCAATCTAAAACCCCATAGAAACCCTTTCTCTTTAAATTATTCATGCATCATGGTCAAACCTAGGCGAGTTAGTTATGTTGTCCGCATAATGACTCTTTAATTGTCCAAAGTCCACCGAGTTTTCCCGAAACCCAAACGGACGCTACCACGTTTTGTGCATTTATTTGGAGAACTAAAATGCTTGTTATGCCAATTATTGGTAGTTGAGTCTGGTGGGGGTAAAGGCCCTTAGTTGAGTCTGGTGGGGGTAAAGGGCCTAACATTTTTGTCTTGCAGAAATATGAGGCACGAAGTCCCCAGATTTGGCATGGTCACTAACATCCACCCCAAATTGCTAAGCCGGTGGGAGGATCTTCATTCTAGTGATCAGGCTCCTGTCAGAAAATATCTAGGGAATCTACCTTCTCTCCTGGAAATTCAACCCAACAACAAAATCATAGAAGCTGCCACTTTGTTTTGGGATTGTGATAGGTCTGTGTTCTGCTTCAGAGACATTGAGATGACACCCTTGCTTGAGGAAATAGGAGGATTAGTTGAAATACCATAGGAAACTCCGGGTTTGTTAATGCCAGAAAACCGCAAAGGTAGAAGTTTTCCCAAAATGATGGGTCTAAAAAAGAATCCAGACCTGACATGTTTGAAGGAGTCGTACATTCCCTTTGACTATTTGTAAGAAACGTACGATCACATCAAATCTTACCGTACTTATCCTATCTTCATGTTCTGTTTCTTGGGGATGATAGTGTTTCCAATGAAGAAAGCAAGAATCCATACCATGCTAGCTATGGTCACCAAAACTCTAATGGAAGGAATGGACGGACAACCATTTAGTCTTGTGCCAATGATCATTACAGAAATATACCGAGCCCTAGCAAGGTGTCAATAGGGAGCTAAAAATTTCGAGGGTTGTAATCTACTACTTCAACTTTGACTCATGGAACTGTGAGCACGTGATTTTTGCCCTAAGCAAATTATTCCAAAATATATGCAAAAACGATTTTCTGAATTTTTGTGGCAATTTGTTGATAATTGTTTGCTTAATAATAACTCATAAACAGGTAGAAATAACAGGATTTTTCTAATTTTTGGAAAAACAAAACAAAGAAAATCAAAATACACATTTATTTGTTTTTTTAAAAAATACTAAAAATAGAGATTAATTACTCTTAAATTTTAGTAAAAATTAAAAAATTAAAATAAAATACAAGGAAAATACAAGGAAAAAATAGAAAATAAATACAAAAAGTAAAATACAAAAAAAAAATACAGAAAAGAAATGAATATAAAAAAATACGAAAATATAAAAATACAATGGATAATGAAAATAATACAATACAAATTGGGCCAAACACAAAATTCAGTAGCCCAAGGGATTAAATACACTGATCAGTCCCAAAAGAGAATAATCCGGTCTGCCTATAAATCAAAACGACACCGTCCAGGGGAAATAAAATCTAGACCGTTGGAAATTTGATCAAACGGTCCAAGAGTAACGGCTGCTTAATAATCAAAACGACGTCTCATAATCGAATTAATCTGAACCGTTAATAATATCAATCCAAGGGTCAAGATTAAATGACTACTTAAGGGAAACGATGTCGTTTATAGGCCAATTGAATCTGAGCCGTTGGTTCATTTGATCCAACGGTCTCAAACCAACCAAGGTTTTTAAATACATAAAAGTTATACATATCAGTTCATTCATACACCCTCGTCTCTAACCATGAAACCCTAGCCGCCCTGATATGCTCTCCAACATCGCCGGAAACCTACCGGCGGTGGTTCACCACCACCACTGTTCAGGCCGCCATGAACACCCCTTGGCCTACTTCTTCTCCTCTTTCACCCTACCCCATCGACTTTCCCAGAAAACCTATAGAAATCCTCAAATAACCCAAAAGCTGTCACCGGAACCCTACTCCGGCGACCACCACTTATGAACCAAGGTCCACCGTGAACACCCCATTACCACCTTCGCCTCCTCTTTAACCCCACCTAGGTGGTTTCCCTCGAGTAAGTCTGAAAGCCCTCGAATATTGAAAAATATGTCGCCGGAACCCTACTCCGGCGAACACCCCTAGTCCAAAAACCACT